>JAPYZL010193253.1:0-16954 GCA_030522825.1 Platygaster orseoliae | reverse complement strand
TTTAAGCTTTAAAATGCGTATTAGAACACATGGATGGAGCTATTATTTGCTGAGATATGGTTTGTGTCTCGAAACTTAATGGACGCACTGTGTATATGTATTATACAGGGTGTACCGAAATCCCTGTATCAAAAAGAAATCTAATATTCCTTTTTGAATTTCAAGTTGAAAAGTCCTTTGCCACTTTTTACAATACTCAAAATCAAAAAAGTTATTCAAGTTTGAAAATTAAACAATAAATACGCTTTTTCGACAAGTGGGAATAAAAACCACAAACCAAACTCTAACCAAATTTTCTTTATATTTTTCTGAGTCGAAAAGTCCTTTTTCATTTTTCAAAAAACTTAAAAAGAAAAAAGATATTCGAGTTTGAAATCTAGGAAATCTGATTGGTTGAAACTTCTAGCTCGAATATCTTTTTTGATTTTGAGTTTTACGGAAAGTGGTGAAGGACTTTTAGACTCAAAAAAATGTAAAGAAAATTCAAGTAAATTTTGGTACGTGATTTTTATCCCCACTCCTCGTGAGAGCGCGTTTATTGTTTTAATTTCGAACTTGAATAACTTTCTTGATTTTGAGTTTTGTAAAAAGTGGCAAAGGACTTTTCGACTTGAAATTCTAAAAGAAATATTGGATTTCTTTTTGGTACGGGGATTTTGGTACACCCTGTAGAGAGTGTGTAGTAAATCTATACACTCAAAGCTCACAATGTGTCCATTTACAACATAAACTCAGAAATTGAACTAGGCTGAATTTTTGTAACTACTTTCGGGAAAATTTCGAAAACGAGAAACTGATTAATGATCGTAGATAACTTCCAACAAATCTTCTGAGAAGTTAATTTTACTATTACCTTTATTTATTTCACTGAGAAATTTCAATTCAGTTCTTCTCTCAAGAAATGTTGTAAAAACCGAAAAACAACGGAGTTATTGCGAATTCAAAACGACCAATTAGGAAGAAAGGCGTGGTCAACTTAGTACAAGACGCTACCGCGCAGAGCGCTGGTTGTTCGACTTCAAACGCGAATTGCTCTGTGACTGTTGACTCTACAAGAAAATGACAAAGAAACGTTCGTTTTGGATTTCCACAGAGTATTCCCTTTCATACTCGTGCTACTTTGATAGCTAAGTGAATAAAAACATTTTTGCACGTGAATATCTCTTTCAAGTACCTACATATTGCACAATCCGTCAGCTGTGAAGTAAAAAACAGTTGGCTATTGTCTTTCGGGACACATAAATAACAGTGATTGAGGAGGAAAAGGCAAAGCAGCGCAAAACTGTAGTTCGAGTTACGCGGGGCAAGCACATTTCCCATTGTGTCATTTGACGCAGCTCGATAATTTTGGGCCCGAAGAGCGGAAAGGATAAGCGGGTGGAACGAGATTGCTTTTCGCTCTCGAACGCGGGCATACAAAGCGAAAAAGGGGCTGAAAACACGTGCAGCCAAAGGCGTAATGAGAACAAATTTCAAGAGGGTGCTTGATCTTTGATAAATTGAATAGGAATACGATGACGTTGCGTGAAATCATTAAAAAATATGTACAAATCAATCAAAGTTTGATGTAAAAGAAAAAATTTTAAGTGATAAATTTTTTTTCGAATAACTAAGCCATTGCAGGGATTGTAGGAGGATACTTCCTCTTAAAAAAGAGCTCTATTCATTATTTTCGTCCCCGTGAACCCAGCGTGAACCTTCGATATAGGAGGAATGCACTTGAGCAAGCTGCCCCTCATGTAAAACTAGACTTCCTGCCACGCGCGCACATCTGCCGATGCCGTGCCCCGTGATCGCAACACCATGTCAGTAACTAACGTTGCGCTCTATTTTAAATTCATGCCCCAACGACGTTGGTAATTAAGGTTTAATTAAAATTCAGTGTTTTCCATTCCGTGACCGCTGGGGGCTAGCACTCGCGAGGAGCACTTTAAAACACATAGCACGTGCAGTTTTTACATGCTCATTTCCGATATTTCTCGCTTTTTTCTTTTGTCTAGGGTTTTGTCACGCAGGGGTGCGCACAGGTATTCATTTGGAGTAGGGGGAGGTTACATACATCTTACGGTGGATAGATCATTCCAGAGTTCAGGGTTTTTTTTAATTTATATTGCAGTTTGTTATGGTGCTACGAGTTTTATTCCGAGCGTAGCGAGGGAAGCTTTTATAAGAGTTTGCAATCTCAGTTTTAATCAGAAAAGGGAGAGGTTTTTCGAAAAAAGTATTTAATTTAAACTTATTATTCACCATTGCATTTTGATGCATTTTTTACATAATTTGTGTATGTAGTATTTTTTTAAAAAATAATAATAATTTTTTAAAAATTTACATAGCAGTACATTGTTTTACCACAAGTTACGAGAAACTAACTCGAGTTTAGTAATAACTCCGAGCGCAGCGAGGGTAGTAATTACACTCGACTTCAAAATCTCGCTGCTCGTACGCAAAATAACGGAAACAGCCGGTACTTTTTCGAGAATCGTAGATGAGATTTGGTTTTTCACGCCACTGCTTGGTTTTTCTAGTTTCTAAACAAATGATACCTCGTAAAAACGCCACACGTTTTCCACGCTCGCCATAATTCGCGGGGAGAAAATTAGCCATTTAAAAGTTGGCGAGTGGAAAGGAATAAAGAAATGAAAAAAGAAAAACGCATGGATTTCGCTACGAGGAACGTGTAGTATGACCGAGAAATGATAGCTCAAGTTCCGTTGCGCCACGATAAATGTTGTTGCGCGGTGCATTATTATAGAGCGCGGGCATCAATCAGCAATGCTTGCATTTTGTGCTCCGGCTCGTGCATCCCGACTTTTGATTCACCGAGAAAATACGAATTACAGTTGGGCAAAAAGTATGGTAGGGAATGAATGAAATAATGAACAAAGAAAAAGCGACGCTCAAGAGAATTTGTACGTATGAGCTGGAAAATTGATCAGAAACTAGATAAATCATTAGTCATCAGCGTAATGACGAGGTTTATAACTAATCGAGAAACGTTGGGAAGTTGACAATCAGTTTAATTAGGAGATGAAAGGTATGGCAGAATTTGGAAGTGATGAATAACGATTTTTGAGGTTAGAATGATCACTTTTAGGGAGAAGAGTGCTAAAGGGTTGTAAAATTAAATTGTCACAAACTTGGCAGCGAATTTTTATAGTGAAACTTTGAGTGTAAAGTTTTTGTTCTCGCTGCACAGTTACGTACTCTGGAATTAGTGTAATGTTAGAGCAGCAGCTGTCGCTCAGCAGCTGCCAGCCGGAGTAATCAGGCTCTTCGTTTTATATACCTCTATATCGACGCGGAATCATTGAAGACTATGCTACGCCTTGAACTGAAATTCCTCAGCGTAAAATCTCAAAAGTTGATAAGATGCATGTGTTCTATGATCGAGCTCTTATCATATTTTAATCTTTGACCCGAGAACATTTTTTCAATCTTCCATAAACTTTTGAGGAAGATAAGAAAGTGATTTACAAAGTTCATGAAATTATGGAACATATGAACGATAATTGGATATTTCTAAGGGTTTGATTGATAAAATAATCACGTTAAAAACAAATTTCTAAAATCGAATCATATCCTATCTTTTCTTGTAACACAATTATATTTTTATCAATTTAGAATCAAATGTCCCTAGCAAAGTTGATGTCATATAAAACTATGAAAATTCAATGAAAATTCGAATAAATAATAATTTTATTAAAAATAAGTAAGTTACATTACAGTTTTTTTTGATATTTGGTTAACTTTATCATTTTTTTAAGCGTATTATTTATGACATGATATATCATCTTTGAAATATCATTGTAAGTATATTCTATAATCAATAAATTTTTAACAACATGTTTTTAAACAAAATAAAATTTTATAATTATTCTATCTTATTAATTTATCAGAATTATTATATTCATGAATGTTTTATTTAGATAATTATTGAATAATATTATTAGTTACAATATTCATATCAACGTTAACATTAATTATAAACCATTTTCAATAATATTTCCTTTTTAATATATTTTATTCCATTTTATAATATCATTTTAAATGTATTATTACTTCATTAAATTTTAAATTATTTATTAATGATCATTCAAATTGAAATTATAATAATAAATTTATTATAAATATTAATTAATTGTAAATTCGAATAAAACTATATCTTATAATAATTTTATAATATTAATTTAGTAATATTATCATATTAGTTTATGTTTGATTTTCATAATTATTGAATAATATTATAAGTTATAATATTCATATCAATGTTAACATTAATTATTCACCATTTTCAATAATATTTCAATTTTAATATATTTTATTACATTTTTTAATATCATTTTTAATTGATTGATTATTTGATTAAATTTGAAATTATTTTTCAACTATTATTCAAATTGATATTATACAAATAAATTTATTTTAAATAATAATTTACTGAAAATTTGAATAAAACCATACCTTATCATTATTTTATAATAATAACTTAGTAATATTAACATAATAGTTTATGGTTGATTTCCATAATTATTTAATAATATTATTAGCTGTAATATTCATATCAATGTTAACATTAATTATAAACCATTTTCATTAATAATTTCATTTTGATATATTTTATGAAATATTTTATACACCTTAAAATATATTTTATATTATACTCATTTTTAATAATATTAATTGCAATAAATATCCAAAGTTTTCTAATAACTTTTATAATACTAATTTATAATTACGATTATATAGCTTTATTAATAATTTTTGCTAGTATTTATTTTACAATATATTTTAAAATACTTGGATTGCATTTTTTTATCTTATTGCAATTTTATAATTTCTGGAATACAGAATGCGTGAAAAAATAATTAATTTTCAAATTTTTGATTGAAGAATTGAAAAATAGTGTAATTGGAAAAATGTGTGTTTAAATGAAAAATCGTGACTTACCAAAAATCAAATTTGATTTTTAATAAGTCAAAGTTTGGATTAATTATAAACCATTTTCAATAGTATTTCCATTTGAATATATTTTATTAAATTTTTGAATATCATTTTTAATTTATTATTATTTCATTGACTTTTGAATTATTTATTGATTATTATTCAAATTGAAATTATACAAATAAATTTATTATAAATAATAGTTTATTGTAAACTTGAATAAAACTATATCTTATTATTATTTTATAATATTAATTGAGTAATATTATCATATTAGTTTATGGTTAATTTTCATAATTATTGAATAATATTATTAGTTATTATATAAATATCAATGTTAACATTAATGATAGACCATTTACATTAGTAATTTCATTTTGATATATTTTATTAAATTGGTAATACACTTCAAAATATATTAATTTTATATTATATCCATTCTTAACAACATTAATTGCAATAAATATCCAAAAGTTTCTTATAATTTTTATAATAATAATTTATAATTACGATTATATAAGTTTATTAATAATTTTCATTAGTATTTATTTTACAATATATTTTAAAATACTTAAATTGCATTTTTTTATTTTATTGCAATTTTATAATTTCTGAAATGCAGAATGCGTGAAAAAGTAAAGAATTTTCAAATTTTTGATTGAAGAATTGAAAAATTAGTGTAATTGGATAGTTTGGCAAAACTGAGGGAGAAGGTGTTTTTGTAAATTATCTAATAAATCTCGAAAATCGAATAAAGAGATTTATTCAGAACGAAAAAAAGTCTCTCGATCCTAGAACTTTTCAATTTTTGCATGATGCTGCGGAGCGGGAAAGTCGCTCGCGCGAGCAGAGCGAGACACGTGCGAATTTCACTCGAAGATCAGCCTTTTCCCATCGGGAGAAATCCGCGGGTCGTCGTATTCCCTGACCCTCGTGCTAACGTTTCCTCGCCAAACGCTGCCCAACTTGCTATTGTTTGCAAATTTCGCGTCAGATACGAGATTGGCATTAATCGCCTGAAATTTCATGCACTTTTAACAATGCAGATTCTACCTTCAAAAAGAGAATCTAATAAAAGCCATAGAAGAAATAATTTTTTTTTACAATTTACGTGACAATTTGTTACGAGAGCGAGCAATTTATCAAGAGTCTACTGTATACTCGAAATTGAAAATTTTTGGTTGCCTTAAATTCAATAGATTGATGTGGGAATGAAACACGTCATTTTTCAGAATTATTATCAGTTTCTTCGAAACGTACTCCAATGATTGCATGATTAATTCTGCTGCTTTTGAGATAAAAGCTTCGTCAGTGATGAATTTCAAGCAATCGTCATAAATATTCACCCCCCCCCCCGTCATGTAACGAATTCAGGGCTTAATCTGCGTTTAAGAATCATCCCGAATGTTGCACACCTGTTTCGGCCCCCATGAATGCGTAAAGCAGGGCCTATTTTTTGTGAACTCTAACACAATTACATCTTATTACGGAGGTCTTGACTCTCTGTGGAAATCACCCGTATCGAGTTACAAAATTTATGCCTTTAGAGAACTCTTTTTTTGCTTAATGAGATGGTTTTGATAGCATGACCACGTGGAACATTTTTCATAATTCAGGATTTGAAAATTTACATAGAAAACTGTCATTTGTTATGTTACCTTTAATGGTTATCGAAAAAGTAATTTTTTTTTAAATTATTTCCCTTACTAAAATGTTACATTATATTCACTAATTTTTTCATTGAGGACAAGAATGTAACTGGATATCACAAATTAAAATATTTTATCAATATTAAATTTGAATCATTTTTTAATCTTTACAGTAAACTTTGCAAAAATTTTTTCCTAGAATTGAGATTTGTGATTGTAATAGGAAATTCGTGATAGAACTGTGATTAAATAATAAAAATAATAAAATTGATAATAAAATTGTAATAAGATGGTAAATTTGCGATTTTAATAGGAAATTCTAGGAATAGAAAACATTTTTTCGTCTTTTTTCAAACTTATTAATGATTTTCACTGACTGTTTCGAAATTCGAACTATTCTTTCTATTTCTCAGAATATTCTATAAATTTCCCCTTGATTATTAAATTTTGTAAAATCATTGTACGATTTCTGAAAATTTCTCTGAAAAATGTTGAAAAACTACTAAGAATTACGTACAGTTTCTTTCCAACATTTCACACCTTTCAATTATATAAATATCATAATCTTCCGAAAATTCAAATTATTCATAAGTCTTATTAGAATATTATTATATTATGTATTATTATAATTGATATTTTATAATTTAATAAATAATAATAAAATATTTTTTAATTAATATAAATTGAGGGCCCCCGGATAGCCAAACAGCGGGAGCGCTCGACCTAGTAAGTAAGGGAGGGGGCGTAACGCGAAGATCCGATCAAAATTTGGGCACATGATTCTTCTTACTTTAGCGATGCTCTCAAAGTGCAGAAAAACTCATTGACATTATTTATTTATTGTTGAAATAACAATAAACAATTACATTAAATATTAACCCGAAATCTCGAGATTTTCAAAACTTTTATTTACAAGTTTTTACAAGAAAACATTTTTTCGTCTTTTTTCAAACTTATTATTGATTTTCACTGACTGTTTCGAAATTGAACTATTGTTTTTATTTCTCAGAATATTCTATAAATTTCCACTCGTCTACCAAATTTTGGAAAATCATTATACGATTTCTGAAAACTTCTCTGAAAAACTCTGAAAAAATACTAAGAAGTACAGTTGATTTTGAACATTTCACACCTTTCGATTACATAAATATCATAATCTTCTGAAAATTAAAATTATTCCAAAGTCTTATTAGAATTACGCATTTTTTAAAATTTATTTCCCTCTCAAAATTCTATTCTCAAACCGTTGAGTTTTTTGTTTTCTCCCTTTTTCTCTCCCCTTTTTTTTATTATTCTTCAACTAAGCTTGTTAATTTTTGTAAGCAATTTTGGCCAAGTGTAATGATTTTTAAATTCTGAAAATATTTAATATATATATATTTTTTATATTTATGATCTATTAATTCTTCATTTCTATTCTCTTGAATAGAAATTTTCAAAATTTCATATTCTAGAATTTAAAATTTTATGATTTTACATTATCAAATTTGGAAATGCATGTATCAGAATCTTTATTCAGAAAAGTGGCAGAATACTTCACACTATGAAATAAAAAAGTTTACAGTCAGAAATTTTTTTTAATGGTATTAAATATTTAATCAAATAAACTAAATAAGTTTGTTTTATAAATGAATTCGAACAACTTTTGATATTAATACTAAGTCTACATTTTTTAAATTTATGATATATTAATCCTTCAATTCTATTCTCTAAAATATAAATTCTTAGAATTTCATATTCTAGAATTTGAAATTTCATAATTCTCCATTATCAAATTCGAAATTGCATGTATCAAAATCTGTATTAAGAAAAGTGCCAGAATATTTCACACTGTGAAATAAAAAAATATCTAGTAAGAAATATTTTAAATTGATAGTAAATATTTAATCAAATAAACCAAATAAATTAAAATGTTTAAATTGTAACTATATCAACTATATTTCCAAAAATAGGGTAAAAAATATTTTTATTTGATACTGTGAAAAAATTAGAGCTAAAGGGGGCGATTCATTTACTTTGTAAATGTGATCGCATTAACATAGATCAAAGATCGGTCGCAGAAGATTTATGGAACGCTAAACGGAAATACCTCGCATTTCGAGCTTTGGCCGCTTTTTGTTAAATGGAATAATCCTGCTTTTTTGGAACCTTTTTTTTCTTTCAAGGATAAAAACGTCTCGGTGAATCTTGTGGAAAAATTTAAATAGATCAATCTTCATATCATGCGTGCAAATTTTAGAGTCAAAAAAACTATTGATGTAAAAAAGTTCATATTCTGGTTTTTTATTCGATAGCCGTTATTTCTGGTTTCATAATTTTTAATACCTCTTGTTAATAACGGAAATTATTCCTTTGCCGACGATTCGATGAGTTCGAGAGTTGATAATTTCAGGGAAAAAGTTGTGAGGAATTCTATGTTATTGACAATTTTAATTTCTTTGAAGTTTAGGATTGAATTTTTTTAGTGATTTCAGACTTTAAAAGTTTAAATTTTGATTCGTTTAGTAGTTTTTAATAATATTTTGTTTGTTTTAGGTTTTTTACAGTATTTTTTCTATATTTCATGATTTTATTATTTATGGAAATTATGACTATATTTAATTTACATATTCTGTAAATTATTACAGAATTATAGGAAATGAAATAAAATTATTTTATAATACTAATCAGTTGAATTTAAAACAAGTAGAAAAAAAACCTAAAGGTTCAGTTATAAGTGATTTTTTTCTCTCTCAAAATGTAAAAATGTATCTGCCACTGAAATCATGATAACACAATCAATAAAGAATCTGTGAATGACGGAAGTTTCGTAAAACATTTTTTAATCACTTAGCAATCTCGTTTTGCAACAAGATTGCATGACTTCAAAGTCCTGCAGTCATTTACAAATCCCTTATAGTTTCAACTCCAATGATGTTCCAATGATCGAAGATGCGATGAATCAGATAAAAAAATAAATCACCAATGCTACTTATACACTTTCAAAATTTTTTATAACATAAATTGATGTTTTTTTCAAAATGATAAACGATCCATTATTTTTTTCCATTTTAAAAACGTGATCCCTTTAAGTTCTTATTTGTAAACAAAATAAATAATTATATTATTTTTTATATGATGCATTTATGCATTAAAAATTTTTTGCAATATGAATATGATTTATCGATTTTCCCATTATATCGATTTATATTGTAATTAACGTATCCAACTTAATTTAAATTTTGAAACTTAAACCTTTGAAACTGTTAAACCGTTTCAATTTGTGAAACTTCTTATGTCCTACTATAGTACCAGTTTTAAGAAGTATTGAGTAGATGAGCTAAGCTGGTTCTGGCCCCGGAGAAAATGGATAAGAAATTTTATCAAGTGAAACTTCTAATGTTTTACCACGATACCATTTTAAAGAAGTATCTATCTATATCTCTCTATCTTATAAAAGAATCCTCGCCACTGCCGCTAAAAAATTATTCTTCAAAGTAGACCAGCTAAGCTGGTTCTGGCTCCAGAACCGGCTTAGCTTATCTACTTTATCAAAATTAGTTCTTCACAGTTAAAAATGGTTCTATTAATTGTTAAAAATTGCACTATAGTAGTATATAAGAAGTTTCACAAAGACCAGGGGCCAGAATCAGCTTAGCCAATATACTTCTTAAAAATTTTTTTGGTAGGACGTAAGAAGTTTCGTAAAGTGAAACCCACTAAAAAGTGAAACTTATTATATCTCACCTCAGATTCAAATCCCATTCAAAAGTTCCGAAAATTGGCGAAAAATCAAAAAGTGCCTCAAAATTTTAAAATAGTACAGAATCACAAAAATATATTACATGTTTCAACGTTTAAATTACTTATAATCTTTAAAAAATGATGAAAATGATCAGAAAAGTGATTTATAGAAAATAAAAAACTGAAACAAATGTTCAGATTTTCTTAGTTTTTAAGATTTTGAGTTTTGGATTTGAATTAATGTTTATTTATTGTTGTAAGTTTTGGATGTTTTGGTTTAAAAATTCTATCTCCAAACGCTTTGCGATTTGTCCATCCTTAGGTGTAGAAACTCGCTGTTTATTCAGAGCGCGTCTTACACAACCATGCACGAAACACGATCCATACAAGATCACACAACAGTGTCAACAAAATCAATGAAACAACGACCCAAGTAGTTATCAAAAACTCTTTGTACACAGAGAGAAATTTTTGGTTACAGCAACCATTGATTTAGTAAAATATGAGCCCACCAAAGTTCTAGGTAACACAACCAAAACTTTAGGCATGATAACCAAATTATTGTTTATTGCAACCTCATGATCAGTCATGAAAATTGAGCATTAGTTACTATAACAGAAGCTTTGGTTGTAGTATCCAAAACTCACCTGCATGTGTATTCTCGCGAAATCCTGGTGACATTTTCCTCCTGGTCAATGGAAGAAAACACCAAAACTAAGTGCACCACGCGCACGTTCACCGGCACATCACAAAAACAGTAATAATCTCTGATTAACGAGGAGATTCATCGATTTCCGGAAGCTTTGGCTGTTGGAAAAAACGATGGGATGATGTGACGCGAAAGAAGCGTAGTTGGAGCTTGCTTGCACTGGAGGAAAAGTGGATAAGGCGAGCCGGTGCTCGGCGCGTACGCGATGGAAAACATTAGCTGAGCTCCCATGAGAGTAGAGTATTGCTAAGTATGCGTGTACTTATGATAGTTACGTGGACAGGTGGTGGCGGACAGGTGAACGTGGCGGAACACCGGAAGTGCAAGAGACAGTGGGGAGGAGCTCGACAGTAGAAAACCGTCGAGGAAGGAAACACTGGCGTAATCGCGAAGGTGTTTTATTCGACGGTATAGCTACACTGAGAAAAAAACATTGTAATTTGTAATAAAAATATTGGAAAAATTACTATATTCTAGGAAAATCTATTACATCCCCGTAGGAAAACGTTCCATAGAATTTCCATAAGAATTTCCATTGAATTTTCCAATGAAAAAGTCTATGGTTTTTTTGCCTATGGAAACTTCTCCATTGAACTTTTCCCTTGGTTTTCCATTGAATTTCCATTACATTTCCATTCATGCACACACAATTTCCATTCACTTTTTCCATAGGATGTCCATTGCATTTCCATAAGATTTCCATTTATTCACATACAATTTCCATCCACTTTCCATAGGATTTCTATTGCATTTCCATAAGATTCCATCCAAAAAATGTGTATAAAATTTCTCTCATGAATCACTTCAAAAAAAAATTCCTATTCGTTTCAATTGATAAGAAATTAATGGAAATATTTTTTCATTTATCAGCTTGATGGAAAAAATTTCCTTTCGGACTTAGGAATGCAATACGTATGGAATATTTTTTTCATATATCAGCTCGATGAAAAAAATTTTCATTCGGAATTACAAATGGAAAACGTATGGAAAAATTTTTCCATTCATCAGCTCTATGGAAAAAAAATATCCCTTCAGACCCATCTATAGAAAGTTTATGGAAAATCAATGGAAATAAATTTTCCACTTAAAATTTTACAAAAAGTCACAAAAAACATGAAACTCTACAAAATCGAAAAGTCATAAAATCAAAAATCACAAAGTTACGATAAATTATAAAATCACAAAAAGTCACAAAAAACTTAGTCATTAAAATTCACAAAAATTGAAAAGTCACAACATCAAAAATCACAGTCACAAATTCAAAAAATTATAAAACTTGACAAAAATTAGAAACACTCATTAAATAACAAAAAGTTTTTATCTTGCCTAATATTTTTAGTTTTTATTCAAATTATTTTTAACCCGTATATTTAAGATTCTAAAAAAAGTATTGTATGACAAGACGGACAAATGAATGTTATTCCAAATATAAACAAAATCATAATGTTTTATCAAGTTTTATTTATTCAGTTACAGATATCGCAATACAAAAAACACAATTTTCAAAAACAAAACTCACAATCAATATTAAAGGAGAAATCCATGACACGCAATTTGTAAATTTAGACAAATACAATGTTATTGAAAATATTGATGAGATGTTGATACAAAACAGACATGCACAATTTAAATTTTCTTTTATCCGGTATTACCTGTTTGAAACTTAGATTGTTTATATCAAGTTAAACAATATTTCCCATTTAGACAATAATAATGAAAATATTGTCAATACGCGTACAGTGTTAATAATGTAAAATTAGAAATTTAATGGACTTTTTATCTAATTTACTCTCATTAGAATTACAAATTGTGATTATTTTTCAATTAATTATTTGTAAATATTCAATTACGCGTAGCGAAGCACGCAATTTTCGGAGAAAGAACTACAGAAAAATTTACGAATCACAAGAATTCGGCACGCTATAAAATTTCAGGATTCTCGTCCATTTTCCCGAATGCAGTTTCCCGACGACCTTTTTCCCGACAAACACTTCCCGACAGACCTTTCTCCCGACAAACACTTTTCCCGACAGACTTTATTATTTTAAATAATTTTATTATTTTGATTGTTTGGCCGTAAATTTACATTTTTTACTTATTATTTATTTTAGAAAATCGAAAATTAGAAAAAAAGTTCATTAAGAAAAAAATTATAACTTATAATTAATGATAACATATAAAATTAGAAATTAGAAAAAAATTTCATCAAGGAAAAAAATTATAACTTTTGAAAACTTTTTTGAAAAACTGATCCAGTACCAGTATATTCATATAAAAGAATAGAAAAGCAGTGTCAGGAAAAATGTTGTCGGGTAAATTGTATGTATGTCGGGAAAAGTGTTTGTCGAGAAAAAGGTCGTCGGGAAACTGCTTTCGGGAAAGTGACCGGGTACCAAATTTCAGAAGTGCTATAAAATGTATGAAATCCCGAAAAGTTCGGAATTCCCGAAAATTCGGGATCTCGTACATCCCTACTAAAATTGAAATTTAGAAAATCTTCATAAATTTAAAACCTTTAACCGACCAAGGTACAATAAAAAAAACCTTTGCAAGTGTTTTAAACCTATCTTTATGGAAGTCTGAATGAAGTCATCGACCTTCTTCCAAGACGTGCCGAATTGGAGGGGTCCCATTACTCCCATTTACTTTCTTGTCTCGTTTGACAAGTGATTTCGTAGTTCCCATGGTGGCCCACTGATTTCCTAAAAGTAATCCGACGACCGATTGTGCTGGGGTCGCTAACGTACCGTCGTATCCTGGAACTTGTTCGAACCTGCACAAGCACGCAGCGATGATTCAGTTTCTGCCGCTATGATACCCACTTCTTTTTCGACTCGAATACACGAGTTTCGATGCGTCAGTCAAAGTTTATCAGTCGGGTGCAAGTCAGTCAACGGCAGTCAACGAAGAAGTTTTGCTCGTTCGTTCGAAGTTTTCAAAAGTTAAACTCGAATTTCACGACAGTCACTTACGCTTCAAACGAAACCGAAAGTTCCTATTTTATACTTAATTAACATAACGTCATTAAAGTAACCGTGTCGAGAAAGTGCAAGAAGAAAAGTTTCAGTTGCCGGCTTTTTGGGACGATCTCGTG
The DNA here is from genome assembly GCA_030522825.1 of Platygaster orseoliae. Lineage (NCBI taxonomy): Eukaryota > Metazoa > Arthropoda > Insecta > Hymenoptera > Platygastridae > Platygaster > Platygaster orseoliae. Next base: position 2,838 of record JAPYZL010193253.1, on the reverse strand, counting down.
GATTTTGGTAAAATATTGTTTAACTTTATTGTGTGAATTCTTATGGTTATATTAATCAATAATAATATGAAGAGCTTTGTTTCAAGATTTTTGAATTTTTTTATTGGCTCTTCAGGAAATACAATATATATTGAACAAAATGTATTTCAGGGTAATTTTTTGTGATACCTATATGTGGTATTTAGTTGATTATTTTGGACTATCAAAATTAATGTTTATTTAAAATTTTGGCCAACTGTTAAATGATAGATTAATAAATTTTGGGAACGATTTAATGGCAGTATATTGATATATTTATCGTGTGAATCGAACTCAAGAATTTTTTTTCATCTTGTTTGTTATAGTATAAACAATTTTTTGGAACTGTACCATTTTCTTTATTAACCCTTTTTGTCATTCGGTTTTTGAGGGAACATTAAATAAACCACATCTTGTTGATTAACACTGCCTAATTAATCTTAACTTTTTTAAATCTAATCGTTATTCGATAATTTTTTCGTTTATTGATTATTTATAATCATAAGAAACTATATAGAAATTTAAAAATTTATATTGTAATCTTGAACATATGGATCATACAAAATTAAAAATAATTCTTTTTATTACGTATAATGTCATATTCATATTTTTCAAACCTTTTTCACTCTTTGTTTTTGAATTTTGCGATGTATGGTTGTACTACAAAATTTTTTCATTACTTTTTTTCCCAATTGTACCTTTTTCTCTACATTTAAAAATTTATTTCGTACCTTCAATTTACTTATTAAATCAATCAATTGTGTAATTATTCAGTAGCAAAACTTTTTGAATTTTTTCGATATGTTTATACATAATTTTCTTGGGAATCAACTCAACATTATTTCTACTTGAGTAGTTTTTATTATTTTTTAATTTTTTTAAATAAAAAATAAGTGATTTAACAATTGTGTAATAATGATTAAGTAGGATTATATATTTTGATTGTCATGACATATTATTGTATTATCGAAATATTATTATTCTTGACTTTTTTTGTATAAAACTACTTTCCTCAACAAAAAATATCAATGAAATAATGTTTTTGAAGTTCCAAACGTTTTAAAATAAACGAAAAAATAAAAAAAATTGTTCAATTATCCCTAGTTATAGAATTTATTTTTTATATTTTTAATATTATAGAATTAATAATATTATAGAATGAATTATATTATAAAATTATTAATTATAATTTATAATAATAACATAAATCTTTAATAAATAAATAAAATATATACAATATTTAAATATTATATATGAAATATATAAATATATAATAATAACAATTTATAATATAAATAATAATCATAATTAATAATATGATAGAATTAATTTTTAATTTTTTATTATAAATTTTTTATATTTAACAAATACTTTTTTTTCGTTTTTGTTTATTTCATAAACGTTTGTAACTTCAGGCACATATTATGAAATATTACACTGTCTTAGAAATGAAATTAAGTATGAAGATAATCTTTGTTTCCAATTTCGGAAAAATTTGAATTAAAATTCGTTTAGCTATTTTGAAAAAAGATATTTTTCAGCAGTGAATCAAGTTCAGAAGATGTCGTCCAATGGTAAACCTGGTGTCACCTGGTGCAAGTTCTCGAAGGTCCGACGATCCAACAGTTCGAGGAGATTGAGGGCAAGAAGTCTTACCTCAAGGTCATTTTTTCCGAGGAGCGATTCCGCTTTGACTCTGGATGAAATGGATCGCGAAGGCTCGTTAGCTTTGATGCGATCCTTGCTGATACAGCACTCGAATACGTACGATTTTTTATTTTGTTTTTTCAATATTAATTATTTTTCTGTAAATATTTATTGGGTTTCATACATTTTCCCGAAATTCCAGTTTTCTCAGAAAATTCCAGTTTTTTAAGAAAATTTCAAACAATTTAATCCTTATAATTTCGCGAATTTCGAGCGAACTTCGGAAAAAAATGGAAAATACACGCAGAAAAAATTAAAAAAGGAAATATACAAGAATATCTATTTAAAAATATTATGACAATATAACTATTCCGAGATTAATGGAAAATAATTTATAACTTACAAAATATAAAAATAAAAGATAATAAATTGAATTATATGTTTATACTTTAGCTTTTATTAATTTAATCAATTTTATTTATTTTGCTGACAAATAGCTATTTAGTTAATTTGATTCTTTTATTGATTTTGTTAATTTTTCTAACATTCTCGCAACCCCTAAAAAATTTGATAGAGTTTGTTTGGTATTTTTAGATTCTGGTTTTTTCAAATTAAAGTATTCTGAAGAAAACTAAATTTTTCGAACAAAAATAATTTCAGAGTGTTTCCTCAGGAACATTTATTATAAATTAAATTAAAATATGAAATATTTAGGAAATTCATTTCTATCAGTATTTTTCATTTATTGATTTTATAGATAAATTTTTTTTCTGAGACAAAAGTTTAGTTTTTAAAACTAAAATATACATTACATTTCGTTATCTTCATAATGTTTTTCGTTAGATTTTTACTGGTAATGTGGAACACTATCCGAGTAATTTTCTAAATCATACTGTAATCACATAGAGAAAAAAATATATTTATAATCGAAATATTGTATTGTACTGTGGAATCAGTCTAAAATATTGTGTACTTTGTGCTAGATATTTATTGCAGTTTTTGTCATATTATACATATAATAAATATTGTAAAATTATTGTTGTAGTGTGTGGATATACTTTGTTGTAAAAACTCATATACAGGGTGATTCAACATGACCTGAGCACCCGAAAAATTTAGATTCCTTGTAAAATTCTAAGACAATATTTCCTTTGCCACTTTTTAAAAAACTCA
>JAPYZL010193219.1:0-24147 GCA_030522825.1 Platygaster orseoliae | reverse complement strand
ACTGTTGCGATAAATATTCACTCTCATGTATTTTATTTGCGATTTTCCTTAATCCCCAGCGATATCACTACTTTTTCATTGGTGAGGCACTCACAAGCGACGGCCGATCTTCACATTTGAAATGTATTTTTTTTTTTGGGGGGGGGGAGGGTTTAATTAATGCACATCACTTAAAGTTTTGCAATAACTTCTTTTGAAATCGATGAAAAGTATAGGATATTTTTTGAGTTTATTCTTGACTTTTTACAGTGAGAGGGAAAAGAAAAGAGGCGGTGATTTTTGTTTTCGACTATACACAATAATAACACAGTCCGACAAAATTTGACTTTTGGAAAACTAGCAAGGAAGTTTTTACAGAATCATGTAGTTGAAGTGTTGAAGGTATCAATTAACCATCCTCAAAATGTTTTTGCTGGTTTGGTTCGCGTTTTCGAGTAATTACAATTTTTGATATTGAATAATGCGTTACTCGGTAATCCGCTATTTTCAACCATTATTTCCCGGCAAAAAAAAATTTTGGAGGTTTTAAATATTAAGGAATTATATTCCTTGCGTATTTTTTCTCAAAAAATACTATTTCGATGAGTTGAATCAAATTCATTTTAATGAACGCGTATTAACAGGAAACTATCAATTCCAGCTCAACGGTATAAACACGAAACTAAGCAGGGCGCAAGAAACAAAGGAACGACCCTTATTCGCAGGTAGTAGACCAAGGAAAACTGGATTCAGCAAAGTATTTCTGAAAAGAAGTTCCATTAAATGAAACAACATGAATCCTTTTGAGTTTACCTTGTTCGATTGTTTGTGACGAAGGTTCGGTCGTTTGGATCAGTTTGAGTCTTGGGCCTCGCTCAGTTTTGTGTTGACCTCTAAGCTGGAATAAATCGTTTCCTGTTAATAAGCATCATTAAAATGTACTTCATTTAACTCATCGAAATGTTAATTTTTCGAAAAAAATATGTACGAAATCAGGCTCTTTGATATTCAAAACCTACACAATGTTTATTTGCCTGGAAAAAATGGATGAAAATATCAGATTTACGAGTAACGCATTATATATTACTAAAAATTGTAATTACTCGAAAAACGCAAACTAAACTAACAAAAACCTTTTGGGAATGATTTATTGAGACGTTCGGCTACATGATTCTACAAAAACTTCCTTGCCATTTTGTTTTCGTCGGACTGTATAATAAATATAAAACGTTTCGATTCGTGGAACACAATTTTATTGGTAGTTTTAGCTTTATAAAGTGATATTATAAATTTCAAAACTGTTACATGATACAAAATCTAACAATTACATGATAACAAAATCTAACTGCCAGAGAATACAGTAGACTATATTAATTGATGCTAATTTACCATAACTACTTATTGAATTGAAAATATTGCTCGATTTTCCTCGATAAATAAAAAAAGAGGACTGCAGGCAACATTCTTGTTAATGTGTAGTAATTTTATTTTTTTTTTAATTCGAATACAATATTGTATTTCAATAAATTTATATTCCTATGAAAAACAAATTTTTTCTATATAAATTTGAATCTTTAGTGCGTTTATATTCTAGGGAATTTTCATTCTAATTTTAAACACCAAAAATTAAAATTTTCAGAGGAAAATTGTCGTCTAAGGAAATGGGAATTTATCGAAGTACATTTTATTGTGTTGCGTTGGAATAAAGAAATAAAAAAAAAGAAAATTAATTACACATATTGTGTATTCACGTGAATGTTTTTTTGTAATCCTCCTACCCCAAAAAAAACATTTTCAACGTAATATTAGGAGGTGAGGACTTTAGCCTGAAAAAGTTGCCATAAAAACAAAACCAATTCCTTCGCATGCTCTTCGTACGGGCTTATCTTCATCAGAATGATTTCCGTTATAAGATTATACGCGAAAACGTTACGTATGCAATTTTTATACATTGAAATTACGACAGAATCATACGTATCATTACACTTTTAGTGAATGTGAACTCGAGCCTTTCCAGTCATTCACCTGCTTGGCTTTACGACTTGCAATAGCAGCATATTGCAATGTTTAAAGATTTTGCATAAATCTTAACTATTCCAGAAGCATCACTCCGTGCCTGTTTTTGCTTCTGTTATTATGATAATTACATTTACAATATTACAGCGACTACAATATTCTTAATACAAAATTAGGAAGTGCCTTCTAATTGCTCTTCTCCGTTTACTGTAAGCGTAGTAATGAGTGAGATTTTAATTCTTTACTATTATAGTTTTGAAACGAATAATTTACAAGTGTCATCTCGTTGTTTGCATCTTGCCTATGGTCGACAGTTGCAACTTTGTGTACTATTATAAATTGTAATTATGAATTTGAAATAATTTAAAAGCGCCACCACTTCCGCCCCTTGCTTTTGTTTACTAGTATTGATGAATACAATATTCTTTCCATGATTAATTATTTCAAATACAGTATACTACATGGTGTTTCACAGTCCCCACAACTACCGAAAACCATGGATTCCTTATAAAATTCTAAGACGATTTTTCCGTTACCACTTTTTACAAAACTCAAATTTCAAAAAGTTATTTAAGTTTGAAATATAATAAATTAACGCGCTCTTATGAGGAGTGGGGATAAAAACCACGTACCAAAATTTACCTAAATTTTTTTCATATTTTTTCCGAATCTGAAAGTCTTTTACCACTTTTCGCAAAACTCAAAATCATAAAAGATGTTCGAGTTAAAAGTTTCAACCAATTAGATTTCTCCGATTTCAAACAGAATTTTATAAGGAATTCATGGTTTTTGGCAGTTACGGGGACTCTGAAACACCCTGTATATTATACATATATACCACCTCATGCCTCCACCAACTTTTAAATAACAATTATAATATATTGACAAAAACAAAATAATTATCAAGAAGCATGAACCATTCAAGGTTTGAATATAATGATTTGTCAGAAAAACCAGGCAGGAGAGTGACTGGAAATGCTTGAGTTGACATTTGCTAGAAGTGAAATGATACGTTTGATCTTGTTGTAATTTCAATGTACAAAACCTGTATGCGTAACATTTTCATGTATAATCTTATAACATAAATAATTCTAATGAAGATAAGCTTTTACGAAGAGCATGCGAAAGATTTTTTTTTATTAACTTTTTTAGGCTAGACTCCTCATACCCCCAAATTTCACGTTGAAAATGTTTTTTGGGGGGATTTGGATACATTTTGACAATTTTCTATCAATTGTCACTGACAAATCCTTATTTTTCAATTAATAAGAGTTTTATATCGATTTCCACAAGTTAGAGATAAATTCTCGAAATTCAACAATTTAAATTCTTACAATTGAACGTAAATTGTTTTTTATAAATCGCCAAATTTTTCTTTTCAAAATCATTAAATCTGTTTAATTTCATTACGTATCTAATATAAGCTTCTTAATTTATTCTTCAATTATATTCGTATTAAAAGAACGTTGTTTGTTCCCTGATTGTTCATTTTTAAATTTTTTATTTATTTGAAATTATCCTCTTTATTTATTTTCTATAATTTTTTTTTCTTCACCAACAGATTCAAATAAACAAATAGTCTAATCTAGTAGTAAATCATTAAAATTGCAGAAGTTTTGTAAAACTATTATGTAATTTTATTATTTATGAAAACACCTCAATGGGTTTATCTCATCAAAAGTTTTAGAACTTATATTTATAATACTATTTACAGTGTCAATGATTAATTTTAAAATTTCTGCGATGTAATTTTTTCAATTTCGTTTTTCATAACCACTTTTTTGTATGAAGTACTTCTTCTGCAAAAATAATGTAAAAGTTGTAAATATCATGTTTCATAATGTAAATTTTTCTCACAGAACTTTTTTTAAGTAATAAGTGGTATTCTTTAGAAAAAATTAATTTTTTTGTATACAGCATAATGGTTTCTCGATCGTCATTTTTTGTTTTATTAAAATTCATAAACATATGTACTGTAATTATGGTATATTAGGTATAATATATAATAATATTATATTTTACGGTAAATTATTCTTTTAATTATAATTTTTAGGGTAATATTTTTTAATAATTTTAATTTAATAATTATTACAAATTTATTTTGGTAGAATACTGTATGCTCTATCAATTGCGACAAGTTTCGCTTTTGTACGATAAAAATTGAGCTTTGGATAAATGTTTTTTATAACGTTTATTTCGACGGGACAACTTGACTTTCCCTATCAGATCTCTCCGTTTACCACTGCAAAATGTATGTATTCTCGTCTCTTGTGGGTCCAGTGGTCCCTCAGGGCTGGCCCAAAATACTTGATGCATTTAAGCCAGTTCCCTGTAGGCCTATCAGCTCGCGCATATTTCAATTATTATAACGGTTGAATGAACGTAGAAAAGGAAAGAGCGAATAAAAGATATGTCATTGTAAAATTAGATCTTTTACTTGCTTCTAGGCGAGAAATTTTGAAGTCATTTTTCTCGAAAAGACGTTTCATCATAAATAAATATATTTTTTCGCGTATTTTTTTTCGATTATTTATTATTTGCTATTTTTCTATCCATGATTTTAAAATTGTCTCACTTTGTCAAATATTTTAAGGAATCCGAGATGAAAATGATAATTTTTTTTTGGAAAATTACTCATTACTAAAATATTTAAAAAATCGAAATTGCGTAAAAAAATAATAGAAAACTCATCTAATTGGAGCTCTTTTTATCCTTCAGCACGGGCGGCAGTCTTTTTTTCACTTTTTCACTTATTCATTCATTTAAAACTGTGACGCTATTGTACAAACGTCAACACAACAATTGTAAACAACTAAACTTTTGACAGTTGAGATGTGTTTAGTTGGCGTGTTACCTTTCCACCTAAGCAATCTTTTGTAGCGACTGACGAAAGATTCGGACGAAAGAAACAAAAAATTTGTGCCAAAACTTTTTTATTCATCATGTTATTAAATATATAAATGCGATTTTTCGAAGAGCAAAGGCTACATTGGAATACTTTATTAACTCAGGATCTTAAATACATCAGTAGTTTCTTGAATAAAGCTAAAGTGAATGTAGGAAACGGAAAAAACTTTTTCGATTACGTCACGTTTCAAGTAGTTTTTGTAAATATAGCTTCGCGTTGCTAGAGCGTGGAGACTCGCTGACGAGCCCTCACTTCTATATAACTGACTACTGCTGGCTATGATTTCATTCATCGAGTGAAATTGAACAAAGTTTTAAATTCTGGTAGTATTTACAGTTAATTGGCATCAATATATATAGTTTACTGCATTCTGTGGCAGTTAAATATAATATTTTTATAATGCAATAGTTCTGAAACATCATTTCACTGCAAAACGAGAGTATTATTCTAAAATTACTAATTTTAAGTTATAGGATTGAAAAATCCAGGAAAATTTTTTGCAATAAAAAATTTGATTTTGAATATCATTTATTCAATAAATATCAATAAAGAAAACCGTAAATAAATAAAGGACCTAAATTTGTATCGAAACATACAAAATTTTAATGAATACGTACTTGTAATGAATAATTTAAATTTTGACAGAATTAACCTAAAATATCGAGACCAGATATTTCAAAATTGAAATTGCTACTTCGATTTTTTTAAATACATGGCTACAATTTCTCACAATTAAATCATTTCTGACATTTCGTTTAACTTTTATTTTGAAGATTCGATTAGAAAAATAGGTGTTAAAGATTCTTAAGGTAGAAAATAAGAAATTATTGAATTATAGTTAATAAATATCAATTTAATTGTTGTTTTATATAAATTGACTTACACAAATGTTGCAATAATTATTAATTCTTGCGAAAACCTCTTACTCATATAAATTTGTTCTTCATATGGTATTTTTTTATTTTTAATATATATCATAACTGAAATTTAGAAAATAGACTGTCGGAAATTACTATACAAATTTATATAAGTTTATAAAATAAGATTTTGTCAGTAGTAGTTGATTGACAGTTTACCAAAAAATATCCATATTCCCCAAAAAAACATTATTAATGTAAAATTTGGTGGTGCACTGAGAAAAAAATTCGCTTCTCCCTACACGAGCTCAGTGTTATGAGTACATGAATACTGCTCGTGAACCTTTGCAACACATTGATCGTGTTGGCCCAACACGATTTTCGTGTTGTGCCAAGATTGAATCGTGTTAGCTCAAACCTAAAACGTGTTGCAATGGGAAAAATTCTTTTGGTTCTTTTGTCTCAACACGATGATCGTGTTGGCTCAAAACGAACAAAGTGTTTCGTTTACTGGAAGGTATTCTTCATCTATCGTGTAATCCTAAACCGTGCATCGTGTTGTGTCAACACGATTAGTCGTGTTAAGCCAAAACTTTAGTGCTCAACACGACGGATCGTGTTGGGAGAAGCGGATTTTTTTCTCAGTGTGAGGGCTTTCCTCTCAAAATGTTACCAACGAAAAAACCCAAATCTTTTGCATGTGCTCAGTAAGGGCTTGAATTCATTTTAGGGGACCCTTCTATCATTTTGGCCGAAATCGTAACTGAAATTTGTACGTACATAAAAAAAAACTATCAATGTTAGGTCCATCAAACTTTACACAAATATAGTCCTTTATTATAATAGTAAAAAAAATTTTGTTGTTCGTAAAAATCTTGGATAGAGTACTATATACAGGGTGAAATTTAATCACCGCAAATATCGAAAACCATGGATTCCTTATGAAATTTTAAGACGGTTTTTCCTTGACCACTTTTTACAAAACTCAAAATTTAAAAAGTTATTTAAGTTTGGAATTTTAAACGAAAAATGCGCTTTTTCGAGGAGTGGGGATAAAAACCACGAACCACACTTTACCCATATTTTCTTCATATTTTTCTGAGTAAAAAAGTCCTTTGCCACTTTTTAAAAAAACTCAAAATGTACAAAGATATTCGAGTTTAAAATCTGAGAAATCTGATTGGTTGAAACTTCTAACTCGGATATCTTTTTTGATTTTGAGTTTTGTGAAAAGTGGCAAAGGACTTTTTTATTCAGAAAAATATGAAAAAATTTTGGGTAAAGTTTGGTTTGTAGTTTTTATCCCCACTCTAAATAACTTTTTAAATTTTGAGTTTTGTAAAAAGTGGTAAAGGAAAAATCGTTTTAGAATTTCATAAGGAATCCATGGTTTTCGGTATTTGCGGTGATTAAATTTCACCCTGTATATGCGTCTGAAGTTGACTCTCAGAGGTGAACGGTGTGCAGGATTGTGCGAGAATGACTTGACGTATTTGGATAAAATTTTAAGCATTTATTTAAAATACTATAACGCTGGGATTGGAATTTCGTTTTCAGAAAAAAGTTTTTTTTTAATATGTTTGTATAATAAAAAAGACTAAAAAAAAAAACGAAAATTGTTGTATTATGGTGTAAAATTAGAAAAAAATTTTTCTTCTTTTTTTCCAAGAATGTTACTCCCAAGATGGACATAATTATCTACACTTTTTATATATACACTTTTTTGTTATAGGTATCTCTAAATCGGCTGTATCTTGTACAGCGTTTACCTTTGCGCGTAGCGCAGAGTCAACTATAGACGCATATATAATGCACTCTATCCAAGATTTTTACAAACAATAACATTTTTTTTACTCTTATTATAAAGAACTACATTTGTGTAAAGTTTGATGGATCTAACATTTGTAGTTTTTTTTATCTACGTACAAAGTTCAGTTACGATTTCAGCCGAAATGATAGAACGGTTCCCTTAAGTGATTTATGCTACAAAGTTGTACATGACAACTTTTCTTATACAGATTCTATACATTGAAATTACTACAAGATTATACGTGCTTTTTTACTTTCAATAAATCTGGACTCGAGCATTTCCAGTCACTCAAGTGCCCAGTTTTACTGACAAATCATTATTTACAAAACTCGAATTTAGCATTTATAACTTTGATGTGCTCCGAAGTACGCAGAACAAACGTTTTTCCGAAAACTTTTCTAGTATAGTTGAATTCGAAATTGTTATTAATCAGAAGCAAAGTGATAAAGTATATTATTCGCAATGAATAGCAGTGCGAATTAAATAGTATACGTAAACACTAGTTACCAGCAGGGCCGGATTTGGCCAAGTGCCGCTCCGGGGTGGTAAGAAAAATGCTGCCCTATTTTCAAAAATAACTAGCTAAAAAAAAAGGTCACCAGAAAAAAAGTGGTGATTTTTTTTAGCTATTCGTTTCCGGAAGAAGTGATGACCTTTTTTTTAGAGATCTGAAATTCCAAAAATTTGCCGCTCCCGAAATTTTGCCACCCTTCACGAAATTTTGCCGCCCTGGGCACAAGCCCATGTTGCCCCTGCCTAAATCCGGCCCTGGTTACCAAAAGCAAGGGGAGGGAAGGGATGGTCGTTCTCAAGTAATGAACATTTATGCAAAGTCTTCAGCACAAAGATTGTCGTTATCGCGAGTCATAAACTGGGCAGGTGAGTGACTGGAAATGCTTTAATGCAGATTTACGAAAAGTAAAATAGCACGTAAAATCTTGTAGGAATTTCAAGTATAGAACCTGTCTAAGAAATATTTTCATGTACAACTTTGTAGCATAAATCACTTAATTGGATGTAAGCCCTTACTGAGCGCATGCGAATGATTTGGGTTTTTTTTGTTGGTTACATTTTGAGACGAGAGCCCTCACCTTCAAATTCTACATTAAAAATGTTTTTAAGGGTGAAAATTATGAAAAAGTTTTTAACTTTAAAAACATTAAATTTTTTTTATGCAGGGAATGGATATACATAATAGTTATGTAGTAATCAATTAATCATGTATGTAAAATACAAAAATAAGAGTAAGTATAAGTTTCCACTAGGGGCAAGAATTTTTCAATGTTAATTATTTTATTTAACATAAATGACTGTTCATTTAGTACTATACGACATCAATAAATTTTTGAAAACGCTGCTCTGAAGCAATGGTAGAGGAACTTATGTACTGATATTTACTGATATTTATCAGTAAGAAACCTCAAGCTAGTGATAGTTTTCAGTAAGGATTTTTACTGATATATCCCATCCCTACCAACACTAATATCACTACATAGTTCATTTCGTTATTATTTATTTTCTTGAATTACTTTCATTTAAAAAATACAAGTTTCACAGTCGCTGTCGGTTTCCCTAGTGGACAATTTCCACTGGTGAAAGACTTGACCAAATTCGCCAAGCTATCAAATTTGGGGCCAATGAATTTGACGTGGTAACTGACAGGAAATAGGCAAATGCTCACAATTGGTTTTCTGTGTACAAAGAGTTGCTGGAAATGTGAGAAGCGTGAAAAATGTAAAAATGAAAACTATTTTATCTGTGGAAGAATTGAAGGTAATTTAGAAGACGTTTACATAGCTTCCATGGTCGCAATGGCAGCTGGTTCCGACTTTATAGAAACTTTAACAGAAAATAATTTATCAATGCAACTTTCCCAGTTGGAATCGTAATGTGCCGAGCAATCAAAGACTTCAACGAAAAAACTGGCTAAAACGTTACGTAGAAAGTCAGTTTAAAAATTTCACAAAAGTTGATCTTTTTCAGCGTTTGAATTTACTGAATTTTACTGGTTTTCCAAAGTTTTCATTATATTTTCTTACTGTTCGTGTTTTTTTCAAAGAAAAGTTGTGGATATTAAACAAATCCGACGAGTTATTGCAGAGTCAATGATTTTTAATATTTTTTATCTATTGTTTTGCCAATGATGAAATTCTATGGTTTTGGGATCTTTATTAGGCCAAAGATTTCAAAAATCACAAAATTTGCACATGTTTTCTAGATATTTTTGGTTTATTTACAATTTATTGGGTGTAACTTCTATTCTTAGTGAAAAATAATTGATAACAAGTACTGGAGTGAATATTTGCTTCTGAATTTTCAAATCAATTCGCTCCTCGATCCCCAGGTTGGATTCAAACCTGCTGGAGGAATTCGAGCAGCATCAGATGCTCTTTCTTGGCTAATTTTGATCGAAGAAGAATTATCTGTTAATCGCTGTTTAGGATCGGGGCAAAGAGTTCGTTGGATAACATGGTGCTAGACATAGAAACGTTTCATTCTGATTCACTTTTTGAATAAATATTCATTTTTAAATATTCGTTAAAAAAAATATGAGAAAATATGCAACATACTCAGAGGAAAAGTGGAAAAAAAGCTTTTATATTTAAAATAGTTGTATGTGCTTTCTTTTATCGAACTGTGCCATATAAGCTTATATTTATTGATCTTTATAAAACAGTATGTATACAAATTTTGTAATAAATGATAATATTATATATTCACTTTTTATAATACTTGCTGTTGTAAAAGCACAAACAAATGTTACATAATGCAAAAAAACATGTTTTTTTTAAACATCTATAAAAAACGTACAGTTAAGTATTGATAATTAATTTTTCTTTGAGCCAATTAATGTGTAAAGAATCTGAAATTCGGAATCTTTTGAAAATTTTACGATGCAGTATCAAAATATCTAAAAAACGATTTGTCAAGTTACATATAATAGGTTTTTTTTATTTCCTACCGTTTTTGCCCATTTTTAAATATTGTTGTTGATAAAAGTAAAATTAAATCATTTTCAATTGCGACATATTTAGTCAAACGATTGCGAATTTCGTTTCCTGAAAATGGAATCAACCAAAGACTGACTGAAAACATTTCTGTGTAAGGTCTGGCAGTATATCATCGATTTTCTCGTTGAAAATCAAAATGGCAAATTTTTGATTTCACAGTCGCGAACAAATCATCATGAACGACAAAGAAAAATGAAATCACGAAATCCAGGAAGTCGCTCGTTTATTTGATTAAGTTAAACATAAATGCTCAAAATATGCAAATTCGGTTTTCAACAGCACAGCACGTGCAGCATACGGTCTTTATATTTTATATGGAAACTTTGAAATAGCTGGAAGTGGCCGTTAATTTTGTTCGTTTCGATGGCACTTGCCGCGCCATCTGCACCGCCCCCCGACAAGAGCAATTTCGGAACACAGAATTTCCGGGGAGTATACGAGGCCTGGTCACAATATACGAATCAATAATTAATAATATACTATTGCAACTCACTAATTTGTTGAACTTGGTTCCCTTACATATTCAAGAACGTCATATGAAATATTCAGGAATAATCCATCTATCGATCAGTAAATTACCGCATTACAAAACTTTTTCATTCATTTTACGTGAATGCACATTTTTGTTATTGCTTCATTGTCAAATAAAGAAAATTTCAACAGCTTGGTTTTTTTTTCTTTTTTTTTTTTAATAAAGAATCTCGAACAGTTTACGATACTTTAAAGGGTTTTTCCTGTTTCAAAGAATTTTATATAGTGTCCCGTTCTTTTTTTGTTTCGCGAATGTAAACTAAAATAAACAATGTTTATATTGATCGGGCGATGGCGAAGTTCTTCAATGACACTAATAATAAATGCAGATTTGTAGTTAATTAGACATTCCATTGTAAAGGTGCATAGACACGCATTCTTTAGTGTCCTAATCAATGTACAGAAATATATAACGTATATCTGACGCAAATTCAGAAGTTGATGTAGTTTTGGGGAAACAAATTTGCTTACACCTCCTCTTTTTGCAATCCCCCCCTCCCCCCCCCAAAAAAAACTACTGTCTTCCGTTTCTTCATAGATTTAAATTCGTAACATGATTCACTGAATTTTAGATTATTGCAGGCTGTAGTCTGCGAGAGGTGAGGGCGACTACAGTAGCAATACTTACAGAAAAATGTCCGTTAGCAGACAACACCGATTTGTTTTTACCGAATAACTTTTTAATGAAGCCGAGATTGTACAAATTTGTATGCTTAAAATGTTTCGACATGAAAAATTATTAATGTGAACATTGTTTGAAGACTCAAAAAGCAGCTAAGTATTTATAATTAATTTATAAAAATCAGAACCGTTTAGATCCTCATCTTTCGCCACTTGGATTCCAAGAATTGTGTGACGATAGTGGTATAAATTCAAGCATGTGTTGCATACATGTGCGTATACGCGTGCTGCGTGGTCCAGCCCCCTGCCCCCTGGCATTCAAGGTTTGGGCGATATCCCCTTTCCCCGCTTCTCCCCGCTCGGTCCCATATGTTCTCGCCACTACGTATGTATAGCTATAGCTGTTACATTTGCCGTGTTTTTACGGAGCAGGGAGCAGCGTCAACGCATTTCGTGTATTTTCCAGTATTTTCCAGTATGTCGATAACGCACGTTACTGAAAATTTTGTAATCACATTTTTTGAAATTGATGGAAAGTACAGGATATTTTTCGGGTTTATTCGTGGTTTCTTACAGTGGGAGCCCAGCCAGCAAAATTTTGGCTGTGCTCCTAGGAGCGCTGCACCCAAAAACAAGTACTTTAAAAATTCATTATACGTATACAAATGGTGAAAGTGTGTATTTCAGGAGCGAGTCGGTAGTGAAACAATGTAAGCGCTACTAGAAGCATTTCAAGGGAGCACTACTGTATGCGCACCCATCACCTCGGAATACTTGATGGTAGCGGCTTGGGTGCATATTTTAGTTGTGCACCCATAGATACTCGGTTTTGCTCATCATTTGTTTGAATAAAAAAATTTTGTAGAAACAATGTAAAATTTTTACTCGGCATCCTAAAAAGCTATTATAAAGATACACATACTGTAAAAGAAAAACTTTGCAATGATTTGTTTAAATAAATAGTTTAAGTAAACGAACTTTACAAAAATAATGTCAAATCTTTTCCCGGCAACTTAAAATAAGCCATTAAAAGGATATACATACTGTAAAAGAAAAATTTTGCAGTAATTTGTTTAAATGAGTTGTTTAAATAAACGAATTTTACAAAAACGATATTAAATTCTTACTCGGCGACCTAAAAAAACATGAAACCGACATAAATCTTGCAAAAACAAATTTTTGCCATATTTTGTTTAAATTAATTGTTTAAATAAAATAATTTTACAAAATAAATGTCAATTACTTATCCAGCAACTGAAAAAACTATAAAAAGCATGCATTTTTCATCGAAACAAAATTTTTCGTTAATGTGTTTAAACGCATTTTTATAACAAATTAAATTTAGAAAGTGATGATGGAAATTTGTTGCTCAGCCCTGGCAACACGGGTCCGAGACGGTTCAGAGAGAGTTCCGAGAGCAATGCTCTCGGAACTCTCTCGGAATTTCGGGCATTCTTTTCTGATGCATCGTACACATACAAAAAATGTATATTTTTTTATAAAAGTTCACTTTCATTATGGTTAATTTCAACTTTATCATTGGTTTACATCGTTATGAGCCTGTTAATAATGCATTTCGAATAAAATCACATGTTACAATTTTTAAGGTGTCTTGAGGTGTGTCGTAAATTATGTATTCGACAGCGTAGTACCTATATACATTTATGTAACAGTGATAATTCGCTCTGATTGACTCCGAGAGCGTCCGAGACAGTTCCGAGACGATTCCGAGAATGAGCTCTCGGACCCGTGTTGCCAGGGAGCGAACCAAACAACATGGAAAAGCACATTAATTTCGTAAAAACATAATTTTCTAAAAAAATTAAGGAATATTCCGCGTTCAAAGCTCGTGAATAACTGAATATTCATATTTAATTTGACTGAGAGTCTTCGGAATGAAATATTCCGTACTCTCATTGTCAATCCCATTCCCGAACTCGGATGAATGCTTAATTCTGGAAATAACGATGCGATTTTTTCAACTTTGCAATAATATGGGATGTAACAATAACAAAAATCATGCAAAATGAGATTGCGACCTTTTCATTTTCATTACAGATATACGCGTTCAGTAGAGTAAGGGTTAGGTAGGAAGATTAGTAATAGAGAGGCTGTAGGTTCAACTCCTGGTTAGGACAATATGTACGGTAACAAATTCCCATTTTTAAGTGACGTAGATTATTCTACATACTTCGTATGTATTATTTATACAATCAAAAAATTTTTCTTTATCAAAATAATTTTTCTAATAATTTCATTTCCATTTCAATCCACGGCCGCCTGAAGGGACGGTAGGGCGTTGAGGAGTATTAAATAGAAGCGCACTCATTAGTGCTCCTATGAGCTACAACGGTAGTACGTGGGAGTATATTATCAGAGCGCACCCATCCGCACTCCTATAATCTGCTATGATAGTGCTTCGGGAGAATGAGCATAGGCGCACACCTAGTTGCGCTCCTAAACAATGCTTCGGTTGTGCTACGGTAGCGTCGCATGGGAGCATCCAGTGCCAAAAAAAGCCGAATGCTACCATGTCACACCCATCTCCGCTCCTAGGAGCGGGATGGTAGCACTTGTACATTTTATGGGAGCGGTTTGCAGGCTGGGAGGGACGTAAAAGGACAGTAATTTTTGTTTTTGGTTATATGATAATTCTAAACTTAAACCGTTTCGATTTGTAGAACAAAATATTCTCAATAGTTTTAGCTTTTTGAAGTGATATATTTTAGAACAGTTACATGATAAAAATTTTACAATTTTGTAACTACCAGAGAATACAATAGACTATATTGATTGATGCAAATTTACCATAACTACTTATTGAATTGAAAATATTGTTTGATTTTACTCGATAAATAAAAAAAGAGGATTGTAGTCATTATTTTCGTTGATGTGTAATAATTTTTTTTTTTTTTAATATTCCAACACAATAATGTTTTTCAAAAAATTGAGATTCCTATAAATAGCAATTTTCTCTCATTAATTTCAATTTTTAGTGCATTTTTTTTCTAAAAAATTTTTTTTCGAATTTTAAACATGAAAAATTTTAATTTTTTGAGAAAAATTGTCATTAATCGAAACGCAAATTCATTGTAGTACATTTATTATGTTCCGTTGGAATAAATAAAAAAAAAAAGAAAATAATTACACATATTAGTTCACGTGAATGTTTTCCTGTAATCTTCTTATTTCATTTATCGAGTAAAATTGAATAAATTTTCAACTCAAGAAGTAGTTACGGTAAATTTTGCATCATTGAATATAGTTTACTGCATTCTCTGGCAGTTATATAATAAAAATATAATATTTTTATAATGTAATACTTCTGAAATATCATTCCACTGCGAAAAAAGAGGATTATTCTCAAACAACTAATTGTACGTTGAACGATTGAAAAATGAGGGAAAATGTTTCTTTAATAAAGAAAATAATTTTGAATATCATTTATTGTATATAGCTATATATATTTACATAAAGAAAACGAAAAATAAATTAAGTACCTAAATTTGTATCGAAGTATGCGCAATTTTGATTAATCATCACTTGTAATGATTGATTTGAATTTTGAAGAGTTCACCCAAAATATCGAGACCAGATATTCTTAAAATTAAAATTGCTACTTTGATTGATCTAGATACTTGACTCAAATTACTTCCAATTAAATTAGTTCTGTCATTTCTGTTTAGCTTTCATTTTGAACATTCGATTATAAAAATCGGTATTCAAGATTGTTGAAGGATAAAATTGGAAATAATTGAATTGTAATTGGTAAGTAAAAAAACAATTATCGTCAAATATAAATTCACTGACACAAATGTTGCAATAATTGATTATTCATGCAAAAACCTCTCAAGCATATAAATTTGTTATCTACATGGTATTTTCTTATGCTTTTTGAATATCATAACTGAAGTTTACAAAATAAATTGTCGGAAATCACTATATAAATTTATGGAAGTTTAGAAAACATTATTTGGTTAGCAGCAGTTATTTGACAGTTGACCAACAAATATCGATTTCTCAAAAAAAAAAAAAAAAAATAAATAAAACATTTTGAATGTAATATTTGGAGGTGAGGGCTCTCGTCTCAAAATGTAACCA
This sequence comes from Platygaster orseoliae, assembly GCA_030522825.1. Taxonomy (NCBI): domain Eukaryota; kingdom Metazoa; phylum Arthropoda; class Insecta; order Hymenoptera; family Platygastridae; genus Platygaster; species Platygaster orseoliae. The sequence goes on along the minus strand of JAPYZL010193219.1, from coordinate 8,313 downwards.
ACAAAAAAAACACAAATCATTCGCATGCGCTTAGTAAGGGCTTTAATACAATTAAGTGATCTATGCTACACAGTTGTACATGAAAATATTTCCTAGACAGGTTCTACACATTGAAATTCCTACAAGATTTTACGTGCTATTTTACTTTTCGTAAATCTGGATTAATGCATTTACAGTCACTCACCTGCCCAGTTTTATGACTTGCAATAACGACAATCTTTGTGCTGAAGACTTTGCATAAATTTTTATTACTTGAGAAAGACCACCCCTTCCCTCCCCTTGCTTCTGGTAACTAGTGTTTACGAATACTATTTCATTCGCACTGCTATTCATTGCGAATAATGTACTTTATCTCTTTGCTTCTGATTTATAACAATTTTGAATTCAATTATATTAGATAAATTTTCCGAAAAACGTTTGTTCTGCTTACTTCAAAGCACTTCAAAGTTATAAATGCTAAATTCGAGTTTTGTAAATAATGATTTGTCAGTAAACCTGGCAGGTGAGTGACTGGAAATGCTCGAGTCCAGATTTACTAAAAGTAAAATAGCACGTATAATCTTGTAGGAATTTCAATGTATAGAAATTGTATGAGAAAAATTTTCATTTACAACTTTATAGCATAAATCACTGAAATGAATTCAAGCGATTATTGAGCGCACGCGGAAGATTTGGGTTTTTTTTGTTGGTAATATTTTAGACGAGAGCCCTCACTTCCAAATTTTACTAAAAAAATGTATTTTTGGAGTTGTTTTATTACAAAATTATTTTTAATGTGAAACTAGAAAATAAGAATTTTCACAGAATAGAAACTTAAAACAATATTTAAAAATAAATACGTTATTATGTAGAGAAATAAAAGATTTCGATAACGTTATTAAAAAGAAAATGAGTAGAAAATATTTTGAAGATATAAATAATAATGAATGATTCATAAATATAAACAATAAAACAATGTATAATCAAAATTCAGTAACTTTATGATATAGACAAACTAAGATTATCATCTTTATTCGTGAAAGTATTATTACACTATCGTTTTCTGTATTATACACCTTTATGAATGTTATGATTTTCAATCTAACAATAACTAATACGGGTATCTGAAATTTGCAAGTTCTTTGCGTAATTTCAAGTTTCGATGAATCAATTTTAGAACGTTAATATTTTAATATTTGGTACCTCATGATAAAAAAGGTCAAGTATGCGAAAATCACAAATCGAAAATTCTTGTATGAAATAAATTATAATTAGAGTTTAAAAGTCCAAAGCTGTAGCTGTATTTTGTGTTGCTGTATCTACTAATTACAAAATTTTATAAAAACACATCAGTATTGGTAAATCAAAAAACCCTCAAATTTTTTCGTTTTCATATTCCAAAGTTTGAATCATACATTTTCTAAAAAGTACAGAAAAACCACGAGATACATAATATATACAAGTTGTAAATATGCTTAGTAATGTGAGAATTTATTCGAAGTTCCTGAGCTGGAAATCTCAATACGCAATTCAATTTGTAAGCTTGATGTTTGATTATTTCAAATTTTTAATTTGAAAAGTCTTTTAATTTTTATGCTATGTGTGATGTAAATACAGTTCCCAATCTAAATACGTTAGGAAACTAACAGTACTGAAATTTGAAATTCAATAAAATAAAAAACTAAAAATTATAGACTGTTTTGAAAGGAAAACAATAATACCTTAATAAAATAATCATGTAAGTATGTAACAAGTTATCTCAAACTAATGAAAAAAAAGTTTATAACTTTTGCAAAGCAGGCGCCTATTGTCACATTTTTTGAAACACCACTCAAGTATAGTCCACAGTAGATATTTAAAAAACTATAATTTTATATCTCAGAAATAATAATTTTGAATAAGTTTAAATATTTTCATGATTTTCAAGTATTTTTCATTGGCTTAATTCCAATGATCAACTAGAATGAAACTGATATACTATAAATTTATTTTCAAATGTGAACATAAAATTACAATCGTCTATTTTTGATCGTTATAAGGTTGTTCTGTAATATGTTGACATGGAGCTCGTGAAATTAAAAATACAATCAAACATGCACACCTTAATAGTTATCTGAAAGTACAACTTCGAGTCGAAAACATAACATTAAGAAATGAAAGACAACGAAAAAGAAAAAACCAGAAATAAAAAAAAATTATCTTCCCATAAATATATGAGTTTAGTAAGACTGTTTTTGCTTCCTTTATTATGGCCATCTCTTTAACTAACCTTTTTCAATAACTCAGTTCTGTGTACAAAATTTCAATGTTTCTTTTTAATTTATAACTTTTAAATATATATACTAGTAGTTAATCAGTGTCGGAAAATTCACCTAAAATTTTAGTAACATTGCTTCAGCGTTCTTTTATCCGCTTTCCCAAACGTTTTTTTGATTGTCTTGTCTAGTGTCTGTCACAAGTATCATTTATGCAATCTACATTGAACACTTCATTTACTGTTTAATCCTTTGTTAATATACCTTTTCCTGACTCTACTAGATATATTTTTAGACTGAAAAAAAAATTTCTTTTGAATATCTGTATCTAGTTTACTAATTTCATAAATATAAGTTGATATACAACAATGCATCATAACTCTTAACATAAAAGGTGTCTCACACAGTCACCACGTTTCAGCAAAACCAGTCGATTTATTCATGGCATTTTAAGACTATTTTCCCTTTGCTATTTTCTACAAAACTCAAAATCAGAAAAGATATTCAGGTTTGAAATTTAAACAACAAATGCGCTTTTACAAGTGGGGAGAAAAAACACAGCCAAAACTGAACCCAAATTTCCTTTATATTTTTATAAGTAAAAAAGTCTTCTGCCACTTTTCACCGAACTCAAAATAGAAAAAAATATTCGAGTTTTAAATCTTAGAAATCTGATTAGTTAAAACTTCTTACTTGAATATCTATTTTGATTACGATTTTTTTGGAAAGTAGCAAAGGACTTTTTGCATCAGAAAAATATTTAAAAATTAAAGTAAAGTTTGCTCCGTCATTTTTACCCCCACTTGTTGAAAAGGCGCATTTGGTGTTTAAATTTCAAACTTAAATAACTTTTGTGATTTTGAGTTTTGTAAAAAACAGCAAAGGTAAAATCGTCTTAGAATTTCATGAATAATCGACTGGCGTTCTGGAACACCCTGTATATCCGATTCTAGACAACGAAGACTGTATCAAGTAGAATTTTCCACGTGTTGACTGTATATTTGAAAAACTTAATTTTGCACAAGCAAAAGCATCTTAAACTTCAAACTATAGAAATGCATACCTCAAATTTTTTTTCTTCCCTTATTTTACGCAAAACTGATACATTATAATTAGTGAGAATGATTGTTTACCATAAAACATGCTAACTTTTCTTTGTAAACGTCATTCTTTGTTTAAAACAAATGCAAATATAAAAGAAACTAGTGTAAAATGGAACTAAATTTTAGTTAAAGTTAGGCTTAATATGTTATATAATTCCATTAAATATAATATGTAAACAGTTAACATGTTGAAACATGCACGAATATAGTGCACCTTGGGCATAAGTGATACGTGAAAAATTGTATAAAATGTCAAGGACGTTGTGAAACTTTGTGAAAAGTGTAATAGTAAAAATATTTGACAATTCTCTAAAAAAAAAAAAAAAATTGTGGACAGTTCAGGCCTTAGTTTTCTGTTCCCTTTACTGATTGGTCAGTAATTAAGTCATATTGTTTATTATTATTAGTAGGCTACTGATCTTTTACCGAAAATATTAAGGTTAAAATATATCACTCCAAGACGATCAAATTTGATCTAGAATATAAGGTTACTACTTGTTAATTTATTTACGTTTCTATATAACTTTCTACTGTTCGATTTATGCCAGAGGACACTTTGTTTAAAAGTGTGATGAAATATATTGTGATGTTAAATTATTTTCCGTAAAAGATTGAGCTCTTTCTCGAGGGTAAAGATACATTGTTTAAAATTTTTAAAAAATTTTATTGGTTTTATATATATTTACATGAATTCACTAATAATTCATAAGAAGTGCGATATGTTAACTATTAACATATCGATTCTTACCTCGAACGTGTCAGAGATACAATGCAAATGAAGTGTTAATTTCACGTGACTGAATACTACTATCACCATAACCAAATTAACGCAATGTTGATAGTAAAAATACTTACTTAATATGTAACATACCTTTTCCTCAGTGTGGAGAAATGAATAGTAACTTTATATCGTTTGTATTCCTTTCTCATTGTTTTCGCAAAATTTTTATCACACGTCAATATTCAACATTTGTTTTTTCCTTTTCCCTTTGATTAAATAATCATAATACATATGAATGTTGGGTACGATGCGTTAATATTGGTAAGTCATAAAACATTTTATTTTTGAAGTATAACCAATAGAAATAATTGATGAGGTTTAAATACGAACATATGTACCGATAAAACGTCGAACAAAATTATGAAAACATAATATTCAAACGATTCAGAAATTTATTTGCACGCTCATTTTTAATCAATTGAAGGATGAGGGATACATTGCGATCTAAATAACAATAAGTAACGAAATGAAATTCGGAAGATCCGCATTTATTAGGGCGATGCCAAAGACAAAGTCTCGAGCCAAGCGAAAATGTTCGCATACGTACAAACTGTACACTTAACTAGAGACGGTCATAGAAAAGAGTAACTTTGCAGGTGAATACGTTCTCGCGTGGTTCAATAATTTATTACTCGGTAGCTCGATATCGATTGTTGCATAGAAGTATGGATTTTTAACGAATGTTAAAATGTACCGCATGAAAATTGACGTTTTCGGGAACATAAGATCTAAAAACCGTATTTTTTAGCTTATTGTTTAAGACATTGATCACTCAGCAGTAACTTGTTGTATCTATTTTTTTTACCAGCGGCGCCGTAACAGGGGGGCAGGGGAGTCAACTGCCCCCCCCCCCAATTTTCTTTGGGGCGGCAAGCAATGCCTTTTGCCCACCTATCCCTAATAATTATCATAGTTAACGTCGAAAATTGAATTATGAAGAATGTAATGCTCTTGAAAAAGTACGTTCGAACATTTTTTAAGGTTCGTTCCATAGGCAAATGATGAAAAATCCAAAAAATGGTCGTCATAAAACATAATGAAAAGGTTAACAGTTGCGAAAAAATCTTTAAAATTTAAGAAAAAAAATCATTGACTGGCATTTTTATAAAACTAATAGAGATAGAGTTTTGAAAAAGCTCAGCAGTTGAGGAAATTTCAATAGTCATCAAAGAAACTTTGTATTTTTGCATATGATTTCGAAAAGCTTAAGGTATACTTCAACCACAGAAGTTTCAATTTTTTTTTGTTCAGTGTAAGTATGATTCATGTATGAGTTTAAAAAAAAGTGCAAAATGTTTATCAACCACAAAATGTAACAAAAAACGCTGAAAATGCTTTGAAATTTGAAATTTATTTATGATTCAAGTTTATCTCAGAATTCTCAGAACTTCTTTAAGAGTAACGAGTTTCATATTTAGAGTATAGACGAATAAAATTTTTGAGCATGTCGGAGCTCGCTGAAATTGAATTTTTTATGAAAAATATACAGGGTGACCCGTAATGTTTTGACTATTTATAATTTAAATCGTTACGGAATCACTACAAAAATGTGAAAAAATTACAGAAGGTAGGAAATGTAATCACTTTTATTTATGCAATACAACATCTGACAAATTATGACTCTCTGTCGCTACACACAATTTCAAGCGGGCAGGGGCGGATTCAGAAAATGATTTCGGAGGGGGTTCTCAGAATTTTCATCTTTTGATTTCTAAAAAAAAGGTCAGCAAATTCTTAAATTTGATTTCTTACATAACAAAAATAAAATTTCGGGAGGGTCTTGACCCCCTAACCCCCCTCTCCCCCCTGGACCTGCGCCTTCAAGCGGGAAATCCAATTTTCGATGACCTTTTTCGTCATAACTGGGGTGATTTTTGAAATTTCATCGCGAATCCGTTGTTCTAATTCTTCCAAGTTGTTTGAATGGTCAGATTATACTTTTAACTTCAAATAAACTCACAAGAAAAAATCTGGGGCGGTCAGATTAGGTGAGCGAGGAGGCCATTTGAAAAGCGCGCGTTCGGCAAACGCATCATCTCGAAAGGCGCACTTTTCAAATGGCCTCCTCGCTCACCTGATCTGACCGCCCCAGATTTTTTCTTGTGAGTTTATTTGAAGTTAAAAGTATACTCTGACCATTCAAACAACTTGGAAGAATTAGAACAACGGATTCGCGATGAAATTTCAAGAATTACCCCAGATATGACGAAAAAAGTAATCGAAAATTAGATTTCCCGCTTGAAATTGTGTGTAGCCGCAGACAGTCATAATTTGTCCGATCTTGTATTGCATAAATAAAATTAATTAAATTTCCTATCTTCTGTAATTTTTTCACATTTTTGTAGTGATTACGTAACGATTTATTCAAATTATAAATCGTCAAAACATTACGGGTCACCCTGTAGTAGTGGGTTTTAATTATAATTTTATTTATCAGAAGTAATTTGATCATTAACTCGCTCAATCAATTCCGATGTTTTTGCGTATAATTTTATCGCTCAATGGAAGATAAATAATTGAAAACATTTTTTACAGTATTTCGAGATTTGAGAATTTTTAAACGTTATGCAAAACACAAACAATGATCATATATAGAAAAACACAAAAACTGCTATAGACTGAATTTTCTTATTCTCCTAAAGTGTAAATATTTTTGCATCATATAAAATTGTTCATGTTCAACTTTTACTTAAGGGAGGAATCCCATGTAGCAGCTCGAAAATCAGGGTATTTTTGGACATCTTTTTGAAGTTAAAAAAATTTACTAATTTTTTGCAAACTTTCATAATTTATTATACATCTCTTGAAGTGTAAAATAAATTTTTCTTTGACATGTACAATAATTATATTCTTATTTATACGTGCTGATGTCCGACATGTCTGAATGCGATATTGCAATTTGCCCGACTTGCAACTTTTGACTCAGACGTCCGAAACAAAAAAATCAAAAAGCATTTCAAAGGTAAGGTCTTTAGTTACTCTGTGAACCAAAAAAATCAATCTAAATTATTTTTTCACAAAATGGCGACCATTTAAAAAAAAAAGATGATTTTTCATTGAAATTTGTTCAAATTTATTGTAAAAAAAATTGTTTAAACATTTTTTTTCCAATTTTCAGTGGTTCACCGACTAAGAGCATGCATCAGCAAACTGTGTGCGAGATTTCAAGTTGATTGGTGTAATGTTTTTTGAGCTACGAATCGGGCAATTTCGTAATATCGCATTCAGACATGTCGGACATCAGCTCGTATAAATCAGAATATAATTATTGTAGAGGTCCAAGAAAAATTTATTTTACACTCTAAAAGATGTATGATAAATTATGAAAGTTTGCATAAAATAATTTATTTTTTTAACTCCAAAAATACCACGATTTTCGAGCTGCTACATGGGATTCCCCCCTTAACTGTTAAGTGAAGTAAAATTTTAATTTTATGCAAGATTCCTTGTTATTCTTAATCTTATAAGATTCCAAAAAATTTTACAACGTTTGCTAATTTCATTTAAAATACATTAGATTCCTATGAGACAACAAATTAAATTCTTCCAAGTTTTCTGAAATCTCAACAGTAAGCTTCACAAGTTATCAAAAATTTTATCATTTGCGCTTGTAGGTTTTCAAAAAACCTAGAAGACTCCAGAATATCTTCTAAGTTTTTTGAAATCTTATGGAAGCGAAATAAAAGATTTTCAAAATTTGTAAAAGGCCCTAATAAAATTTTTGAAATCTTGTTGAAATTTTCAGTGAGGATTTTGAGTATAATTTAAGGATATTGGAGAAATCAGTCGATTGATTGAATTTTCATCGATCATCAATTATTATAAATAAAATAAAATGATAGAATTATGATAATTGCACATTATTTATATGGTTCACGTGGTACTTACGAGTACCCAAAAAAACCATGATATCTGCCCCTCCCCCCTAAAAAAAAGTTTTCACACAAAAAAAGGGGGCGGCCGTCGGGGTCGTAACCACCAAAAGAGGGTAAATTATTTTACCCACTAAAATAAATATTTTATCACAAAAAATTATTATATCAATTCACGTCGTCTCAGCTGAGACTTACTCTAACAAGGGGAGGCTCCGGACTGAGGTATCGAATTTTGAATAAGATCATTATCAATTGATAGAATATCAAAAAATATAGCACACGTATCCTGGCTTTTTTGTAGGTGGGTCCTAGTTTTCATA
>JAPYZL010193193.1:0-14667 GCA_030522825.1 Platygaster orseoliae | reverse complement strand
CCCACGTTCCACGCAAAAAAAGTGGCCATTTTTTTGTACATGCACGGGAAAAAATATTGTATGTTATATGGGAGAAAGAGAATGATTCCAACTCGTGCCCAACTTCGCACTCGTTAGAATCATTCTCTTTCTCCCTTGTAGCATAAATATCTATTTGAAATTTGATGCTTTAAGGAATTAAAGTGTTTGAAAATTGCTCACTATTTTTTTTAGATTTTTAAAACAATAGTATTAAAACAGATTTCTTTAAAAACCTTAGAACATTTTTTCTGCCTGCGCCTCTAGTCCAGGTGATTCAGATTGGATCTTTTTTTGCGTGGAAATTTTTTTATAGCATCTCTACCGAAATGATTGAGACCCTTTTTTTCTTTTCGATTGAATTTAAGTTTTTTTGTTGTAAGGAATTTTTTAAATATCGACTCAGACGTTTATTTTCCTGAATTGCCATACCTCAATTTTTCTTCAGAATTCAATAACTCATTTAAAAATTGTTCTATTTTTATTATTCTTCTACATTATGTAGGTGGAGTTTTATACTATTAAAAACAAATTTTAACTTAATTTTTGAAAAAATATAAGTATTTTTAAACTAAGAATTTTTACATTGTATAAGTTATTTTTTTCTCGTTTTTTTACTTTTTTTTTTTTTTTTTTTTGACAAGTTGGTTAAATAAACTGCATCCAGTAATAATTTATACTTGGCAAAATTCTTTGTTGGAGAACTACGATTTATTGAAGTCAAAGTGTTATTTTTGCATTTATTTTGATACTTTATTTCCTGGAAATTCTATGATTTTTCCAAAATGGTTCAGTTATAAAATTTTTTTTCAATTTTATGAGTAAAGAATAACTTTCGAAGAAAAATAATGTTGTAGCTCAATAAGTTTTTTGAAATTACTATTATTGTCGTGAAAAAAGAGTAAACATTGCTCTACTCAAAAGGTATACTAACTGCATTTCACTGCATAAAACATTTGTTATTTTTTTTTACGATAATCAAATAAATTTTGGACATTTCTTGAGCCTTGATTTTTTTTTTTTTTTTTTCAAAAGAAGTTTTCATTACTGAAGAACTCAAACATAAATCATTATATTAGATTCATTTTTTGAGATATCATACAATTTCTATAAAATGAACGATCAAAATAACGGTAAAAATTGCTGTTCAAAAAATTGTAAATCCTAAATAACGAATTTTTACTAATATAGAGATGAGTGCTGAATCTTGTTTATGTAACTAATCTGTTAAAAATTAAACACACGTAAAAACAACTAATTCAATATCGAAATTTATAAATTAACAATTTTCTGATTTGAAAACATCTGATTCATGAAACAAATTTCCAAAATCAACTTTTCAAGAGTTCACGTAAAATCAGGAAACATTTTTTTTCTAAAATATCATAAAAAATTACATCGATATAGTTCGATCATGAATTTAATAAATTTTGGCAAATCAGACACATTTTCTCGTTCTTTTTTAGACGGAAAGAATCGATTTCACTTGTTTCACGTTTCATCTCTACTTTTAATGCTTTCTCATTATCTTTTTACCTTCTACTTCATTTCCGGTTACGATTTTGGGGCTTCCGGGTCGGCTGAAAAGAGAGATTCAGAGGAGATATTGAGTCAGCGCGTGTGTATAAACGCTCGTTCGTTATATAAGGTGAAAGGGCGACTGACATTGACATTGGAGTAACCGAGTGCGCGAGCGATAAACACTTATTTAATCTCTTTCGCAACGAGCCGTTTCCACATCTTGCATTTATAGACATGAAACAAGGAAATGAATGATTCGCAACGCGAGATTTTTTGGCTGCAGATTTTTCGCAAAATCATGTTTATATGATTTTAGTTTTGAGAAGCAATTTTTTCGATATCTCCAGTCAATTTATTTTCTCTTAATCATAACGTCGACGTTTTGGCTACTTTTAAGCCTTTTCCAAGACCTGCGTATTTTTTACATGTATTTTTTACATCACATGAATAAAAATTTTTTCAACGTTAAATGAACACAAAATTTGTCGGAAATTCTCGAAAAGGTTTTGCAACCTGTTTTTGAAACATGATGTCATTTTTCGTTACATTATTAAGGACAGCTTCACATGAAGTACAAAAAACAGTGACTTGTTGAACAACGAATTGTCGTTAGCCGAAACGTCGATGTAATGAGTTGGAGAAAATGAACTAAGTAAGAATATCGAAAAGATTGCTTATCAACTCAGTGATAAAAATTGCGACAAAAACTAATCTAGTTCCACTCTTATTTTTTCTAATACTCTGCATTTTGGGGAGCAGTAGTTCTTATTTGTTAGAATATATTCTAGAAAAAGAAAGTTCATACACTGAATTATTTAAGTATCGTCTTCCTGAAAAAACATTTCTTAAAAATTTTATAAAATCTTCATTAGAATAGGTACTAATCTATCAATTTTAAGCATTTATCGAAGTTAATGTTTTTTATTTTGAAGCTTTTTTTCTACGCACTCGGGCGATGCACAAGTCGCATTTACACACATTGTTGAATAAATTATCGTTCTTGACTAGGGTAGAACAGTTTTTTTAACTCATATGATTCGTTTAAAAGAACTTTTCCACACTAGTAAAGAAATATACTATTTTTTCGGCGTTTATATTAACAATGGTTTGTATTTTTTGATAAAAAATTTATCGAATATTTTTATCTGAGAAAACTGTTACGATTAAATACCATTTTAAAGATGAAAATTTTTTAATTTATTTTGAATGATCGCTTTTAAACTTTTTGTTAGGAAATTTACATTATTTATCAGAATGAGACAATCTGACACTCTCAAACAAGTCTATATAGCAATCTAAAAATATATTAGATATCTATAAAAAAAACTCAAAACTTAAAATCGTTGTAAATTTTAATACTTTACCATTGGATTCTAAAAATCTGTAAAAAGAATTATTGAAATACAAGAACTCTATAAAAACACTAGATAATACAAAATTAGATGAATAACACAAAATACCGAAACTTTAGAAATTTCTGAAATATTTCAAAAATATATTTCTTTTGGGATCTTATAATTTTTAATGTTTGACAATCTGGTTTCGGTAATAAGATTTTTCAATTGCCCGAATTTCGGAGTTACAAAGTTACATAAATTTTGAAGTCCAGAGTCTAACATTTTTTATATACGTATTCAATATAATGAAACTCGATTTTCGTGATTTGTAAGTCACTGAGATTACAATTGTGTCTTTTTCTATTACTTATAGTATTTTTCATATTTCCTCATTATTTAAACAACTTAAAGGGTTTCCTAATACTATGAACTTCTATATACATTTCTGAAATTCAATACTCTAGAATCAAAGTGATCTAGAATTTTTTTTTCATCAATTTCCAAGAAAGTAATACGAGAAAGATTTTTTCAAAAAACTCGTCCCGAACATTTTTTCCGCCTACGCCCCAGAGAAACATGAAAGATATTCAGTTGGATTTTCCCTAAAAAATAAAAGCATCTAACATAGTTTTTTTATTTATATAGATCAAAAATACCCCAAACTACTGATTTCTATTTCCAACTACTAAAATATATAACACTGCGTTATAAGTGTAACGCGGCGTTGCATTTACGTTGCACAAACTCTGACAAGAAAGTATGATCAGACTAGCTAAAGTTTTTTCCCTCTTATTTGTGGATGTGTGTCACTTTCCATGCCTAAACTGAAAAAATCCGAGCGAATGATTCGAAAAGACGAAAAATAAGGGACAAAATGCAATCTGGGAATCGAAAAGGGATGAGAAAAAAATGAGGATCGAGGGATTAAGGACGCAGCGTGCCGATTAAATAAAGTGTGCTATTACAAAATGGGTTATGCAGCGCAAGAGAGTCGAGTTCAACAACCGCACGGTGAACCGAGAGCGGTAGTAGCGAAATGATATAGCGGTCGCTTCCACTCGAGCCCGTCTGGCCGTGCGCGGAGCCCCACTACTGCACCATTGAAAGCGGCCACACGGACGCCGCAAACGCTGACTAATACTACTACTTGCACTGCCCGCTTCCACTTGTACTTTTTCCGAACGGCCATTGGCACATCGCCGCATCGTTCCCGTTTCCACTCTTTTTTTCCTTCCTCTTTTTCTTTCCCCCCACCTCATCCCATTCCTTGTTCTCGATTGCAAATTTATCGAGGTTTCACATTTTTCGTAGCACGCAATTTTTCTCTGTCCGGGAGGAAAATCTCCGTCGCAGGGACGTACCTCCAAAACACATCCCAAAATCGGGAAAAACGTTGAATATTTTTTGTTGTTTCACGAACTATTTAAAAATTGAATGTATTTGGCCGATAATATGTGAAAAACCCTATTAAAATAGTAAGTCATAAGTTTTTTTGCAATATGAACTGTAATGGCTATTTTCGATGGTATCAATACTTAAAAGTAATAATATTGAAGGATTTTGCTAGAGTAACTCAAGTAAAAAAGTTTAAAAAAATTATTATTTTAACAAAAAACCAAAAACGTAAAAGCATGAGTTACAGATTTGTTCTATTTTATTAATTCGTAAAGCAAAGTAAATTTCAAGGAAACTTGCATTGCAATTATTCTCGAAATTCAGCAGTCACTGAAAAACGAAAAATTATAAAATAAAGGCATTCAAAACAAACAAGAAAGATATTCAACAACTTGAAGTACTCGATTTTGAAAATCTGAAAACATAATACTTCAAATTGAAAAACCAAAAATCACAATCAAAAATAGATTGTATGTTCCATTATTATTAAATACAAATAACTAAGTGTGTAATTTTATATAAATATCATGATTCTTGGATATTTCTCACACCGTATGAAAGCTATTATAAAAGGCTTTAGGTTTTCTATAATAAAAATAAGTAACAGGTGTTGGTAATAATACAAAAAAGGGGGATAATGAGGGATTCTTGGAGGCTGGGAGCGGTGACAAATCGCACCTGGGACTCGCGCACGAAAGACATTCCTGCGTCGGGATTCAGCCGCGAAGCTGCTTGACTACAATGAGTTCGTTGCCATTGCAGCAGCGGCGAAGGATTAAATCCTGGTCGGGAAATTCTAGACGCGCGAGCTATATGAAAATTCAATACCCGAAGAATGCCAAAAAATTACTTGAAAGAAAGCTTAAAACCACAACAAATAAAAAAAATGAGTTTAAAAATCTTGTTTCATTTTGATCGTCATCTAAATTAACTATTTCCATTTCTAATAAATTAAAACAGCACATAATCTATAATGAGTTCCGCTCCATTTTTATAATAATTCTGATTATTATTTGCTCCAAAAGGATCGAGAAACAAACATAATTAAAACACATAAGTTTTGAGTTCAACGTATAACCAGTGATTATTTTAAAAAAACGATAATTTACGAGAATGTTGAATATTTAAGAAACTTTTAAATCTGAAGCATCGAATTCGAGAAATTTAGACGGAAATTCGTAATACTAATATTATAATAAATACAACGGGGTCGTAATAAAAATACTATAAAATACTACAAAATCTTATAAACACGAAAGAGTGTAAGTACGAGTGAAAGTACGAAAATATAAAAAATCATAAGATATTTAAAAGTTACGTATATCTGATTTTCCCAGACATCTTTCAAAATACTAGAAATCTACTGAAATTAAAATTCTTTAAAAATACGAAAAAATCAAAATCGTTGTCAATTTATGTACTTCATCATCAAGTTCTAGAAATTTGTAGAGTAAATCATAAAAACATACGAAATTTATAAAAATACCGAAAAAAAAATACAAAATTATATGAATAACATAAAATACGGGAATTTCAAAAATTCCCGAAACACCTGAAAAACATATTTCTTTTGCAATTCAATGATTTATATTCTCTGACTATCTGGTTTTGGTAATGAGATTTTTTAGTTTTACAAATTTTCGAGTCCAGAGTCGAACATTTTTTTTATACGTATTTAACATAATGAAATTCGATTTTTGTAATATTTAAGTTATGTGGTTGTAATTTTGTCTTTTTTAAATTTTCTCATCATTCATACAATTAGAAGGTTTTTCTGATATTATAAATTTCCATGTAGTTTTCTAAAATGCAATCCTCTAAAAATTTAAGTGTTCTAAACATTTTTAATATTTCTATAGATTTTTAAGAGAATAACAAGTAGACAAATTTTTTCAAAAAACCCCTTCCGAACATTTTTTCTGCCCACGCCCCTGTTTCAAACTATTATTTCTGAAAATGTAAATTATTATCATTTTTGTATAATTAATGTCACACAATCTTACAGTACAACTTGGAAGTTTCCAAAGAGAATATCATGGAAAAGTTTTGAAATCGAGCATGCGAATCCACGTGCCTGACCCCATGCAAAAAGCGGACAGTATGTTGAACCCGTTCGAGTTCCTCGATTTCGAGGATCCAATCGCTCATTTTGCATTAGCGTCGTTACCGTTTTTCCCCTCCTCCAAAAAGATACCGTTGCTTGCTTTCGAAAAAAACTCCTTTCCATCACGCCAAATAAAAAAACGCGTGCAGCGAAAGCTTCGTGGGCCACTGAAAACGAATTTGGTTTTACTTTTTGAGCCTTAAGCTTGAAATATTCCGAAATATGCGATGGATCAATCGAAGTTAATTTACGTGTAGGAAAAGTACTTAGAATACTTGCGGAACGACAATCATTTTGCTTTGGATAAGTCAACTGTCAAATGAGAAATTTATGGAATGAAGTAATTTTTTTATTAACGATTATTGAAATGCGTTTTTTTTTATGAATTGAGGGTCCGTTTTTAGTATATCGATAGGATTGGACTAAAATAAGATCAGATTCTAGTTACGATGTTATTTTTTTAACTTTCGTAGCGCATGTTCTTTTTATTACAAATTTTTATGAAAACGTTTTGCTTCATTTTGTATGTGAAATACAAATATGTTTAAATTCAAGTGACTGAATTTTACTGAACATCCAAAATAACAAATAGGTAAAAAAATGTGTTTACAAAGTAGTATTCCAAATTGTTTTCTTACCTAAAATTAAGATGATTATCATTATTGTTTACATAAAATTATAAGAAACAGGACATAAAACGAATTTCCGAATTATAAAATATAAACTATTGACTTTTTAAATATTGAAAGTTATGTTTGCTGTAAATAAGTATAATAGAGTAAAATACAATATGTAAATAATATTCGAGTACATATGCTAACTAGAAATAACGTGTGTTTTTTATGCTCATAATTCGATTTTTTTACGTTAAATTATAATAAATTATATAATAATAAACAAGTGAAATTAAGTTGAAGCCCGAATAGATTTCACCTTTTTTGATCTCCATTCGTCTTCGTTAAGAAGATTTGAAATTGAAAATCGGTTGAAGTCGTTGAGATTATCAATAACATTTTTACCAGTACCTTCGTTTAGTTATTAAAATTAATTTTATTATTGAATTTATATTTCAATGAAAAATTTACCTTAATACTATCAACAAATTGAAAATCAATCGTTTGTAATCTTTAATGTTAACAATTTTTTCTGACGATTTTTTTATTTGAATTTTATACAAAATCAAAGTAAAAAAGACATTATTTAAATAATATAACAATAATTGTGCAATGAATGAGAAATTTAAAATTCCAAGATCAGAAAAATTTGGGATTCTGATATTTTAGATACAGGAATTTTGAAAATTTTGCGTATTTTGTAATGCAATATTCAATTGACTCTATTCCTATAAATTCATTTGAAAAATGATCTGTTTTCTCATCATTAGAATTCAGGGTTTCTCATTCATAAATTTGTAGATGAAAATTTTTGATCCAATTTACTGCACGGTAAAAGAAATGAAAAAAAAAACTGAGAAATAAATACATAAAAACAAGTTATGGGTATAGATTCAACTAATTGAGAATAAAGAATTATAAATTAATGAAATTGTGAAAAAACAGTCATAAGCGTTAAACTCGAACTCGTTTTAAAATAACGCTATAACATTTATTAAGGTGTATATTGAGTATATAACAAAATTGGAGAACACGATTTGAAGATGAAATTAAAGTAAAATACAAAAAACGCATTTCACATCAGTTTAAAACTTTGAAGGCGAAAAAAGTCGAAATCAATTGTTTCTAATCTTTAATGTTATTAATTTTTTCTGGCGATTTTTTTATTTTAATTTTCTGCGAAATCAAAGTACAAAAGACAATAATGAAATAATATGACAATACTTATGCAATGAATGAGAAATTTTAAATTTCAAGATCAGAAAAATTTGTGATTCTAATATTTTAGATTATTACAGGAATTTTGAAAATTTTGCGTATTTTGTAACACGATATTCAATTGACTGTATTCCTATAAATTCGTTTAAAAAATTATTTATTTTCTTATTATTTGAATTCAGTGTTTTTTATTGATAAATTTGTAGATGAAAATTTTTTATGCAATTTACTGCATGGTAAAAGAAATGAAAAAAACTGAGAAATAAATACATAAAAAAAATTTATGGGTAAAGATTCAACTAATTGAGAATAATAAATTACAAATCAATGAAATTGTGAAAAAATAGTCGCAAGCGTTAAACTCAAACTCGTTTTGAAGATGAAATTAAGGTGAAATACAAAAAACGCATTTCACATCAGTTTACAACTTTGAAGACGAAAAAAGTCGAAATCAATAGTTTTCAACATTTTCACCTGCAAATTGCGAATACTGGCTGTAAAAGAAATTGAAATTCAATATGAAATTTCGTCTCGAGTTATTTCCGGATGAAGGTCCAATGAAAGGCCGAAAACTCGAAACAAGAAAGGAATTATTCATTGAAGATCGAAAACAATGAAAATTAATAAAAAGTGACGTTGTCGGCAGTCCCCGGGGCATGAAAAAGAGGCCGCGAGGGATGCCCCCTGGATCCCCGATCGCTGGCGCGCTCCGAGTTCATCGGCCGGGCGAAATGTAAGCCGGAAAAGCGTGCGCGAGAGCAAGTGAATTAGCCGAGTGAATTCGCGGTCTCGAGCCTTGGTGTTTCCCTCGGCCGGCTGGCTCGGGCTGCGTGAGCGCTCGTTCTCTCCGCTTGCGGGAAAGAAGGTCTCTGACGGTCATTGTCCCACTTGGCCGTTGGCGAATAAGTCGCCGAGTCGCTCACTATGGACCTGGGAGCTCTCGCTCGCGCACCACGGTGTGCAGCACCTCACTTGAGGCGCTCTTAAGGAGGTTTCGATACCCCCATAGGAGAGACCCCGTTGCACGCGCCTACATTGCCGTGACCTTCTCCCATCGGAACCAAACCAACCGACGAACGCGTCACTCCTCTAACTGTACAAGTTTTACTCGCGCGCAACTTGGCCTTTCGCGATGTGACCGGGGCCATTTTACGACCCTCTCTATTTTTCTCCACTTTTCTCTATTCTCCTTTGCACTTTTTTCTTTTCGCGAATAACCGTACTAACGCCCAGATCGAGAAAACTGTGTTTTACTTAAGATGGAAAATTGGGAGGGTTTTTTAGGGCCTGAAGAAGCTTTGGGACCGACGTTAGGTTAGGAGTTTTTGTTGAGGATTGAAATTTGAGCCTTTTTTGACTATAATCAAGTTTAAACTTTCTTGTGCCTTAATGAGAGAAGTTACTTTAATGTTGTACTTGAAATGCGGGGATAGAAATCGTCAAACCTTGCAACAATGTATTTATCAACGTTTTCAAAGATTCTGGATTTTCAAAATTGTCGCACACCCCCGTATGATATAACATTTTTAGATCTGCGAGATTTGAGGAAATCGCGAAAATTCTGTAGTTTTACAGAATGTTCAAAATTAATGAACAATTTCATGAAATTCTACGAATTTTCCAAATGTCGTAGTATTATTAACGCTTCAAAATTTTCAAAATTTCAAAACTTCCTTAATTCTATGCAAATTTATCAAATTCATGGGGTTTGTTTGAAATTTAAATGACTTCTTCAGACTTTTATTCGAAAACAAAAATAACAATATGCATGTTGCTTCGAGAAATATTATAAACATCGTCTAAAACTCTAAGAATTGTTAGAATTTTATTATGTAATTGACAATATTTCAAAAAATTATTGTTGACTTCATTTTTCGAAATATAATACCCACCCCCCTCCCCTTCATTCCTTGAGTACCAATTCAATGTAAATTTTGTTTTCATTCTCGATATACATAAGACCTTCGATCGACAACTTTATACATCATATAGGATTCACTTCAGGCGTGATCTAGAAATAATGTGATTCAGTAATCTCTACCCCTCCCCCTCGCCCCTCTACCCTAATGGCCCTTATTACAACTAACAATAATTATCAATGTCGTTAAAAACAGCGAAAACCATGACTCGTTATATTATACGGGTTGTGGATTATCGCACCAAGTAACAGTTGCATATAATCACGGGGTCAGAGAACCCTATCGGCGCGATGTGGTTCGATTTCTGGGCACCATGGAGACGGCGCTTCCGGTTTACATCGGGGCATCGGGGCGTCGTTATTACGCGGATTAGAAACTCGCCGACGGTGCCATCCTCCGATGACTAGAAAACCGATGAAAAGGGAAAAAGACGCGGAAACGATGGAAAGGACCTGGCGAAGTCTGTGCAACACTGCAGCGTTACACTTGCATTGCTTTTTTTCAAATCACTATAAAAGCAATCAGACAAAACTCACGTGCACAATAATTCAATAAATCATATATAAGAAGTTTTTATAATAGATATCAAAAGGAACAATTCCGTACATAAAGATGTACGCATAGAAATATCGAAAAAAAAACAAATTTTTTATAACTTCTTTTTTTTATTTCATCAACAACTTATTTCTATAAATCAGGATAAAATTAATAATTGTTCCATGTAAAAATTAAAAAAATAGAAATAATGAACATAAAAATTAAGAACAATACCAACGGTGACAAAATGATGCGTTGATTTAATAATAATGATTTTCAAAAATGAAGTAAGCAATGAAAATAAGAATAAAAATTTATGAAAATAGGTGAAAAGTAACAAAAATGTACTTACTGAAATATAGTAAACGTAAAAAAAGGTTTTCTGTTAATTTTCAAATTTGAATAGATTTTACTAACTCACAGATAACAGCAACCTTGGTTTCAAGAGACTATTAATAAGAAATGTTTAGCTAGAAGAACGTAAAAAAATAAATTTGAGAAATTGTCTTAACTCAGTGATTAATAAAAAAAATTAAAATTTACGAAAATGTTGAAAATCTAAGGAACTTTGAACTATGGAGCATGAAATTCTAGAATTTTCAACAGAAATTCATGAAAATACCAAAAAATATTTCGAATCATTAAAAAACTCTGAAAAAATACAGAAAGTATTATAATTCCACAAAGAAGTGTTTTCTGAAAAATCTGAACATGTACGTACATACAACCTATTGAATTTAAAATTCGGGACAATTAAATTCTACATAAAACGTGTACAAAAATTTGTCAAAATACCAAAAATCTATGAAAATACTAAAAAAAGCTACAAAATCTTAAAAACACTTTGAAAAATACGAAAACATAATTAATCCATAAAATATACGTGTATCTAATTTTCCGAGATATCTTTGAGAGTACTAGAAATCTATTGAAATTAGAATTCTAGAGTATCAAATTCTAGAAATGTATATAACAATATACAAATTAATTATGCATCTATAAAAATAATTGAAACTCAAAATTGCTGTGAATTTCAATACTTTGGCATCAAATTCTAGAAATCTGTAGAGTGAATCAAAGTATTCCAAGAAATCGATATAAATACCAAAAGATACAAAAAAAATTACATGTATAGCATAAAATACGAAAATTTCAGAAATTCCTGAAATACTCAAAACACATTTTTCTTTTGGAAATTTTCGATTTCTAATTTTTGACGATCTGGTTTCGGTAGTGGGATTTTTTAATTATACAAAATTCGTAGTTTCAAAATTATATGAATTTTGATGTCCAGAGTCGAACTTTTTTCATATACGTATTCAATATAATGGAACTCGATTTTTGTGCTTTTTAAGTCACTTAAATTATATTTTTGTTTTTTTCTAATACTTTCAGTATTTTTTATATTTCCTTATTATTATCACAACTTGAAGGGTTTTCTGGTTTTATGATTTTTTATGATTAATTAATATGAATTCGTATAATTATTAATTATACCATAACTATAATAATGATATGAATATAATTAATTAGTAATTCGATTTTTATAAAAAATAAAAGGCTCAAGCAGAATTGTTTAAATTATTTCGATCAGAAATACCACAAACAACTAATTTCTACGAGTTTCAACGCTATAGCGTTGCATTTGTTTTGCACAAACTTTGCCATACTCCCCTCCCCCCTCTACCTCTTTTTAACACCATCAGTGTACTTTAAGGTTATAATAGCACGTTGCAAGAAATATTCATAACATACGTTGTTGTCAGAATATTTTTTCCAGTGTAACAGTAAATTAAAAAAATGAGCATTCTTACAGTTTTTTCCCATTTTCATTTATTTCAAACAGTTTTTACACTTTTCACTTATACCTAACAGTTTTTACAATTTATTTTCCAATTATCAATGCTCGGTTTTGGATTTCAAGTTGATTTCAGATTATTGGTCAAAAACTCGATTTCGCGACTATTGCGAATCATGAATATTCATTTCCATGTTGACTAGATTCTTTATAATCGAATCTACAGTAGAAATGCAGCGTAGAAAATTAATATCTGGTACAGTAGTCGCGAGTAGGGAAAAGATCATCGACCCCGCGGCGTATCTAGGTTAGTAGTCGTCGCCGATTCACGCGGAAATTCTTGCTCTAAGAAGCCTGCACGGCGAATGATTCGCGCTAAGGTGAATCGCCTCGAAAAGTGAAACTCGAAACGAGGCCTCAGCGCGTGTATTTTTCATTTCTCGTTCCGCAAGGTCAGGAACTATTCGCGAATTACGCGATGCAACGTGAAAACTTGGTCAAGTACGTTTGTGCCAATGTCGACATCGATTCATTAAGGAGCGCCACTCTTCCTCCAAAATGAAGAAAATCATATTCCCAAGTTAACTTTCATCGTCAATTTGAAATTTTTTTGAAAATCATTTTGCACATTTCCTCAATACAGGCAAATAAATGGCGCAAACTTAATTTTTTCTCAACAGTTGAAGAATTTCTTTGCTGCTTGTTCTTAAAAAAAAAAGGGCGAATCTCGTGCAGTAGTAAAAGATATGTGAAATCGAAAAACAATATCACAATTGTTAATATCCAAAGAACAAAGTTATCAGTAACATTTTGCATATTATTATTATTAGAATCTTTTTTAATATAAGTTATTTCATAAATACTGAAAAATACGTTTGAAGTGATTCCGCTCTCTATCAGTGATCCTGAAATCTTTCCAAAGTCATTTTCTGTCGTTCTAATATTATTTTCATGTTCCTTCAATCTGAAATCAAACGTTGAAATATTAGGTTTATAAAGAAAGCGCGAAAAAAATTAGATAATTTTCGGAAACAAAATATTATGAACTAAAGAATAAATTAATGAAAATTTGACTTTTATGCCAAGTTGTAAAAAATTGTGTGAAGAATAGTTTGTTTAAGTAAACTTTATTTTAATGAACACAAAAATAGAAATTCCAAAATTCCATTGTAACCAAAATTTGTCATTCCTGAATTATGAAACGCTTCTCTTAAATTTCCCTTTGAAAAATTTTTACTTAGTTTTGCGTAAACACTGGAATATATTTAAAAATTTTTGATTGTTTTTTTTTTTAATGATGTGATGCATATTCATTCATTCAAGGAATTCAGTTTCATCCAAAAATTCATAGGGATGAAATTATTTATATGATATTAATGTATATATTTGAAAAAATGAAGAAAAAGAAAGTTCAAATATAAGATTTCCAAAAATCAATAAAAAAAAAACAAATATTTTCAACCATTTGAAACTAGAAAAGAAATTTATGAAAGTATATGCTAATTCTAAAGTTTCTGAAAATGATAGCTAATAAATAAAAAATTATTTTTCACTGAAATAAATAACAAATTCACAGAACTTGGAGAAAATAGAGACATACTTGAGAATACTTACAAATCGCTAGAAATTTATGAAATGCTATCTATACTCCAAGTAAACGAAAATTTATCAATCTTTTTGCAACAATGCACTTGCCAAAAAAATATAGTTTTTTTATATATATATTGAAAAATCAATAAAAATCGTAACTTTTTTCAAATCTCAATACTGAACAAAAAGAGCCTAGAACGAAACAATGTAATTTTTCAGAAAAAACTTTTAACCAAAAAAAAACTCGACAAAATTTCTGATACTGCTACTTTTAAAGTTTGTGAAACACCCTGAATTTGAAATTTTCGGGATTTCCAAAAGTTGATCTTTAAAAATTAATGAAATTGCAATAACAGCGTACATAACACAAATACACACCATATCATTAAAAGTTTTTTTTCCCATGCATCCACAAAAAAGGCCACTTTTTGGGGTACTCACGAATGAGCGGGACAAATCATTCTTCCCTAAGGAAATATTAATAAATCACTGATACGAGGTAAGAAAAGAAAAAAACACACAGATATAAAGGAAGAATAATTGTCACGGAGGATTTTGACGTATTTACCACCGCAAACTTAATGTGTTCTTAGAAACATGCGCGCAGCCAACTTCA
>JAPYZL010193156.1:0-32791 GCA_030522825.1 Platygaster orseoliae | reverse complement strand
GAGTTCATCTACTCGTGTCTAATAAGCGTGCCAAAAGGTTTTGCGATGTATTGCGAATTCGCAGTAAAATCCTGAAAAAAATATCTCAAGGTCATTCTCACAGCACAACACAAATTAGAACAGTTTTTCGATGTTTTTTTGAAAAAAATCTACATAGCGGAATTTGTTTACTTGTCTTTAGTAAGTGTGCAAAATGATTTTTCGAAAACAACGTGAATTCACGGAAAAATCCTTAAAAAACGTTTCGACGGTGGTGGGGATAGAAATGAAAGTGGTGGGAGGGCCCCATGCCCTTAAGGCTAGTAACTTACTGAGCGTTTCCAATTTTGATCTAGTTGTTACTAGCCAATGAGTTTAAATCAATAAATATTTCTTTGAGTGAAACAGGAGAGAATAATAATAACACATTATAGATAAGTTACGGTTAGTTTGACACAAACATATACATATACATCGTATATTTCATGTAATTCCACATCAAACTAAAAAAAAACACTTACAAGCAGTAACATACTTTTTTTTCTCACCAACCACTCATTGCGCAATGAAGAACTTTTTTACATCCATACTTTAGCACATTTTAGAATTGCCATATCTTATCTCGCCCAGGTGACATACTAGCAGAGTCGCGCAGAAAAAGTAGTGAAAAGTTCGAATTACTATTTTGAGTAGTGAAATCAGAATCACTCACTTAGAAAAAAGTGACAAATAAGGACTTTTTCCAAAGAAGCCACCATGCATCCACGAATTAACGAAAATAGTACCACCCCCCCCCCCCGGAAAAGAGAACCCCCTCACCGCTCCGTTGGAACTCGAGCCCAAAAGCCGCAACCCTTGACCCAAAGAAAGACCAAAAGCCACGAAGAAGACACGGGCAACGTACAAGAGGAAGAAGGATAAGCCCCGGGCGAGCGCTAATTACCGAGCGGCGTAATCGTGTCCCATCGCGCGCCATCTTAGATCCGCGATCCAAGCACATATATACAAACGTAGTCCAGCGCATGCATACATAGGTAAGCCTATGTATGTGTATGTCTTATACACACACGTATATACAGGTGTATATATACACGCGAACAGGATGGCGCGGTGCGAGGCACTTTTGGGACACGTTGTACATGGCTCGTCGCATCGTAGCTCCGCGGGCTGGGTACATAAGGGGGCTCTTTATGTGGCACATAGGACGGTTCGTTCGTTCGTTCGTTCGTTCGCTGCTGCTGCTGCTCGCCTCAGCGTGTGACGCTCAAATTACCTTCGTCCCCCGCCTCGCCCACCCCGCAGAGGGGCTATATACCGTGCCGTCGTCGCGGCTATAGTATGTACCGAGCCAGGGCTGCGGGTCTGCAGGCACCGCGGGTCACCGCCTTCCTTCCCTGCTCGTCGGCCAAACACCCCCTCCTCGTTTCCTCTCTCCCGACCCACCCCCAGCCACCCAACCCAACCTCCCCGGCCTAATCCGCTCTCTCTCCCCTTTGTTATTAGTCCGCTACCCTAAATTCCCGTCCCTTCGCGAGAAAAGCCCTTTCCCTGCGCCACCCCCGCGCCATCGCCGGCTATCGCTGGATTTCCCGGAAGATTTTCCACCGGGCTTCGCGCGGGAAAGTGGGTTCCATGAAATGTAATGAGTGGGAATTCAATGGCTCGATCTCTCAGCAATGAAAGTTAGGTTCTGTACTTATTCCAAGGACAAAATGGTTGCAACAACCATACACTTAGAGGAAAATTTGGTTTTTCTAACTAAATTGAAATTTTTTTTCATATGACTAAATTCGTTTAGTAGAATATGTTTAGTGTTTAGATACTTATTTCGTATTTGAAAATCGTTGTTTTACTATATTTTATATATATTACATATTTTACATATTTTACATATTTCAGTTATTTATATATTCTGCATTTTACTATATTTTTATACCAATTCTTTTAAGTGAAGAAAATTAATAAAAATATACTCTTCATTTTACTTTTTGAGAAAACTTACATTTAAAAAAAAAAGTATTTTACGCTTTGTATCTTGCGGAACTCTATTTGACTTATCATGAAATGACCTCAAGTTTTTTATCAATGACTGCATCATTTTGAAACCAGACGTTTATTTTAGCACAGTCATTTATTGAAGAGTTTGAAATTATTTTACTATTCGCATCAAATGTACAATTACATTTTTTAATATACCTTCAAACAATATTCAAATGTTGAAATATATTTTTAGCATTTATCAAGTACTTGCGAAATACTTGCAAGATTTTTTTAAATCGATCCAATAAAATGATAGTGATAACTGATATTCGTGACAGTATTTATAAAGAACTGCACACGACTCTCAGCCATTCAAACTTCGAATTTCTTACATGTCAACTCAGTAATAAAGATTTAAAGTTTCATTTTGGTTTCGAGTGAAGATGAGCTACAGTTTGACAGGTTACTGAATCATTTTTAAGAAATAATTTTTCAAAATGAAAATCTTTTGATTCATGTTAGCGATATCGCAGATTGTGTTTAAAACGATTGCGCTCGAGGTAAGTTGAATTAACTTATACAAAAAAATTTATTTAAAAATGGATATTCACTGCAGATTATTTAAGCTTTTTTATCTTTAGAAAAAAGTAGTTGCTATAATGTTTTTATTGTAAATTATATTTTATTATAGTTAAGATCATGTTTTACAGTTGTAAGAAAATTATTCCAGTTGGTTTTACAATGCAGAGTTAGGTTTAAACATAGTTTATTGTTAATGATTTTGATAAATTTGGTTCAAGTCGCGTTTCGAAATATATGTATGTTTCCAATTCAGTATTCACTTTTTAAAAACGTTAGTAATACGTGGAATGTATCAAAAACATACAAAACAATGGAATTAGCGTCAATACTACGCACCCTGAATTTCAAATTATTATGTGTTTGAAGGACAAAGTACAAGTTATCAACTTTTGTGACATGGAAGTTGAAAATTATCCAAGTCATAAAATAACTTGATGTTCCATCATTCTTTACCCATAGTTGCGTTGAAAGATTTCTTTCAATGTATAATGTTACATCAGATCGTAAAATCCAGATTCACGAGTTTCTTCAAAAAAGAAAATCTTTGAAAACTTACAACGAGGCTGTAGATCAATCTACAAAACAAATGGAAATAAAATTCGCAGAGGCTATGAAATCTATGGAATCAAAATTAGCTGAATTGAATAGGTCTATAAAAGAAATGGAAAAATCTTGCATATCTTTTAAATCAGAAACAAAGGAGTTGATCGAACAGAAATTCGAAAAATGTTCCAATCCAGACTTGCAAGCATGTGCTGTTATGAAACCTTTTTGTGAAAAAAAAAGATGAGAATATAGCCAATAATGAGAGTTTCATGTGTCGTGTATTTCGTTAAATATAAGATGGTAATTTAAGTCTATCAATTCGCAGTTCATTGGTTGCAAAATATTAAAAAGTACTCATTATATTGCATACGATTTTTACTTTGTTCCCAGAAAATAAATAAAAACTTGTGTCGTATTATCTTTCGACTATAAATCTTGTAACTGTATGTATATGTGGTGAAGTATGAATAAAAGAGTTAAAAACATGAAATGAATTTTTTTAAACCGGAAATATTCATAAAGCATAAAATTAAATATTTAAAAATTTAAGGGGCTTTTACGTTTCTTTCAATTTAGCTGGATAGTTCGTATGATACTTGGTTGGAAACCGTTCATTTTATATTAATTTTAGAAAGATGCTCGCTAAAGTGGATTAAAAAGTTAGGATTATTTTTGAACATTCTAAAAGAACTGCAAATAACTAACCACATGAGTCTATAAAATAATAAAGTTGTTAATTGATTTTCTTTTGCCTATTTATAATTGAATATGGAAAAAAAAACAAATTTCATGACTTACAATAAAAATTGCTAATAGATACAGAAATTGTAGAACAGTATATTCTAGAATTCGAAATCCCAGATTTTTAAACTCGAAAACTTAGAAATCTTACATATCATATTCCAAAATGTTCAATTCTGCTTTTGTCTATCTATGTGTGTAAAACTTAAAATTATTAATTTATTCCAGAATTCACGATTCTGAAATCCTCTGCTTTCGGATTTTCAAGGCTTAAATTCGTTAATCCTCTTATTTCGTATTCGAAAATTGTTGTTTTACTATATAGGAATTTCATGTATTTATAATTCATTATTTGTAATTCCAATATATGACTTGCAGATTTAGGTACTTATATTTTGTAAAATCAGGAATATTGAGAATATATTACACATTATGTATCTCAGAAATCTTTTACTGTATAATATTAATTTCTTGTTTTAAAAACTTTTGAGTTGAAAATTTTATAGTCATAATTATCGTCTTTATTATTTATATCGAATTGCAACATTGTACATTTTAAAATTTCAAATTTCGAAATTTCCAATCGAAAAACTTAGAACTCTAAACTTGTTTATTCTAGAAGGCTCATTTGTTCATTTCTCTATTAATTTATAACAAGTTAAAAATTATACATGAACACAAATTTTAAGATTGCAAATTTTGAAATTTTTAATTTTAAAATTCCGTGACACTCGAGTTTAAAATTCCAAAAATCTCAGTTTCGAAATTCGAAACTTCGAATCGTGTTTACTGTAAAAAATAAAATTGTAGAACTATAAACTTCTAAACTTTGAGCTCTAGAATTCTATATTGAAATATCAGAGAATTTTTCATTCTAATTTTCGAAATTGAAATTTCCAAATCCTGTGGTCCAGAATTTTATAATCCAGGATCTTTAACATTGCAGAGTATACGATATCGTTGAATCTTTTATTTCAGAATAGCCTGCAAAATGAGTCAAGAAACAATTCACTTTATGTTTATAGGAAATTCTTCTTTCTCAAAACTAATAATCATCAGAATACATTTCTTTATTAATTAAATATAAAGATATTAATAACACTGTGCAACAAAATTAACGTTAGAAAAAGTTGATGAGCTCTCATTAGCAAAAACCGATAGTACGTAACCCCAAACGCATATATGTCGGAGCATTTTCAAAAGCTAGCTCTTGTTTACGAGTAATTAATTACTAAAAATTCTAAATTAAAAATCGTAAAACTCCTTAAGTTTTTATCCAATTAAAAAAACAAAAAAAGGAAAATCGCCCTTTTAAATTGGGATACCTATTTCTGCTGAAAAATTTGCGAAAAGTTGCATTTTTTGCAATTTTTCGAAAAAATTTTTGTATTTTTTTGAAAGTTTGCAAAAATTTTCGCAAAGTTGCATTTTCGGTATTAAAAATAATTAATGACTTTCATAAAAATTTCATAAACTTTTATATTTCATAAACTTCAATATGTTAAATAAACTTCAATAAAAATTTTAATAAGAATGGATAATTAATGACTTTTTCCCGAAAATGCAACTTTGCGAGAATTTTTGTGAACTTCGAAAAAAATGCAAAAATTTATGCGAAAAATTGCAAAAAATGCCACTTTCCGCAAATTGTTCAGCAGAAATAGGTTCCCCAATTTAAAAGAGCGATTTTCCATTTTTCATTTTTTAAATCGGATGAAAATTGAGGGAGTTTTGCAATTTTTAATTTAGAATTTTTATAATTAATTACTTGTAAACAGGATCTAACTTTTGAAAATGCTCCGATATATATATGCGTTTGGGGCCATGTACTATCGATTTTTGCTAATGAGAGCTCATCAACTTTTTCAAACTTAAATTTTGTTGCACAGTGTAATATGTTTATATTCGTTATTTATTAAATTCTTTTAACAAACAATCATTTACTGCATATAAGTCAACAGTTCCAATACCAATTCACAAATTACAACTCCTTTTCTCCCCTTCAAAGAGAAATTGCAAATAAGTATAAAATAAACACTCAATTCATGACTCGGTCAGTCGTTGACTCAGATATGAGAGAAGGAGCAAAAATGCTAATAGAGAAAACGCAGGATCGATGAACCCCATTTCACCCCGTTGCTCCATCTCCGTCTTCTTCGGATGAGCGGAAAGTAGTTCGCCACCACTTTCACTTTGGTACGAAAGTTACAGAATAAGCCCCTAAATTGAGGGTTGAAAAGTGAACTGGTATAGTTCACGAAGTTTTGAAGGGAACAAGTTCAAGTTTAGATCTGGTTAACGACTTTATAGATACACGTCACGTTTCCCAATTTTCCAGATTTCTTCCTGCTCCCGTACACACCGTGATACAGATATTTTTACCCAGCGAAAGGGAAAGCTCCGGGATCTCAATAAAACTCGCCATCTACTTTATATCACTTTTATCATGTTTTCCCCTTTATTCTATACCACACTTCGCAGAATTACGAGGCACAAACTTTCCATCGATCACAACGTTTTTTTATTGCAGTTAATATTTATTTGAAATATTTAATTGGATATATTACTATAAAATACTTTGAAAAAATAAATAAATATGAAGTATTTTTAATTTTCTCTTTTCGATAAATATTGTGTAACGAAATTAGATTTGAAAATAATTTGGTGGAGAAAAACAACAAAGCTATTTAATAATTTTATAATCATTGTAGTGAATTGCAGATGTGAAAATTAAAGTACCTGACGTGAGAATCGTCTGATTAATGATGGGAATTACTTTGGAAAATTCCATTGGGGAAGAAAATCACACGATTAATTCATCGGAAAAATTAGTCAACTGATTGCGGTTAGATCTTCGTTTATCTCGGCGCGGTGCGCATTACACGCGTTGCAGCAATTACGATTGGAATTTTAGATTCAACGCTTCACTGTTCGCTTTATTCGAGTCGCTACTATCACAATCGCAATCCTGAAACTAGCTTCTATGTTCTTTTCTCAGCTCTTTAAAACTTTTTTTATCAGAATATACATACATTTCTGGTTTTTATTTTCTTCAAATTTCTTTTGTCGTTTTTCTTAACATGGATTATTTTGAAAAAAAATGATCTTATTCAAAACAAACTAAGTTTTTCGTTAATCTTTCAATTTTAGTCGTTTAAATTAAATGAGTGAAATATCATCAATTTGGCTTGTTATTTGTTTTTACCACAAAAGGTACTTGAATTTTGACAGAGGGTTCTTCGCTGAAAAGTGTTGATTTCGAGCTATTAATTTTTACTGGCAAGAAGTTAATAACTTCTATTTATTAGTCTGAAATCGCGAATGAGTGGTAAAAAAATCACTCATTGAAAAAAATGAGATACTAAAAATCAGTAATATTATACCTATTTACCCTGAATTTCAGAAAAACTGAGATTTAGTTTATAGAGTTTGTATTTTCAAATTTCGATTTTTTTTCTATAAATCGTTGTTACGTTTCTTAAAAATTTTGTGACACATGGAAATGAAGATAAAAAGCAATGTAAGAAATGTTTATTTTTCTTCTATACTGAAGTGTAAAGAATACAATCATGATATGAGTAAATTATTTCTTATAAATGATATGAAGTTACTTCAGATTTTCTAAGAAAGTCAAAGAAAGTGCACAATATGAAAACGCAAAAAAATTACAATGGTATTGACATTTCCAGCCGCGATTACTTGTTTTAACAATAATGTCTAAGAATATCTATAAATGTCTAAAATAGAGTTAAAAAAAGGCTGAAATAGTGTCTAAAAATGTCTAAAATATTATCTAATGAATGTCTAAAAAGTGTCTAAAAATGTCTATTAATGTCTAAAATAGTGTCTAAAAAATGTCTAAAATAGTGTCTTAAAAAATGTCTAAAATAGTGTCACAAAATGTCTAAAATAGTGTCACAAAATGTCTAAAATAGTGTATAAAAAGTCTAAAAATGCCTAAGTCGTGTCTGATATAGTGTCTAAAAATGTCTAAGTCGTGTCTAATATAATATCTAAAAATGTATAAATAGAGTATCTGAAAAATGTCTAAAATAGTGTCTGAAAATGTACGAAATGTCTAAAATATGTCTAAAAATTGTCTAAATATGTCTCTGAAAATCTTAAATAACTTAGTAGCTTCGAGTAAATCCGAACATTTGTCAAAGGCCATGTTGGACCAGTGGTATAGTCACTGGACTATTACTCTCGGGGTCAAGAGTTCAAATTCTGGCTGCGACATTTTTCCTCAAGTGCTATATTAAAATAAAATATAATAAAATAATATACAGTAAAGTTTTAAGGTTGCATAAAGTTAAATCAAGTTGGGTAAGGTTAGGTTAGGTTAGTTTTTAGTAATTCAAATAATTTTAATTAATAACTTCACCACAAAATGTTTTACTATTTTTTTCTGAAACATATTTAAGAGAAAAAAATGTATGAAACTTTTTTCATAATCGCTTAAAAAAAATCATAGATATTTAGTGTCTTCACAGTAGTATGATAAAATTTTCGTATTTCAATAATAGATATAAACTTTAATATTCGTAAACATTACAAAAAAACTGAGAATAAAGAAAGAAGTCAAGCACAATAGAAAATTAATTTTCAAACATACTGAAAAAAAAATCGTTATCATTTTCACAAGACTTTTGGCATTTTCGCATGCAAAAACTGCCACTACGGAAAAACAGAATAAAATTTTCTCTTTCTTTTTCATGATACTCTTAAGTCATGAAATTATCGAGTCAAAAAAAAGATTTCACGTTAATATTTGCTCGAATCTCGTCAATTCACGTCAAATTTTGACGTTTTTAGAAAACGTTGTAGGAATATTGTCATCCGGGAATTCGGTGTGGGAAAAAGGCTGTCGGGATATTGGTCTGACGGGATTTTTCAGTCGGGAAAGTGACCGGAAACACTTTATAATACTACATAAATTCTAAAAAAGAAATTTTTAACTTAAAAACGTTTAATTTAGATGTTCAAATTCGAAATACGAGAAATCACATCATACACATCAAAAATTGAGGAAAAATATGTGTCCTGTATAAAAAAGTGCTGAATGTTCTAACTTGAATTCTAGAGACACGGAAAACTTGCCTCTTCGCTTAGATTCCGAAATGATCAATTTCAAAAGTTAAAAACCTTAAATTAAAATTTTCAAACTCAGAAAACAAAATATCAAGACATTATGTACAAAAATTGCTGAAAAACATATGTAGTGTAAGAAAAAAAAGGCTTTAAAAAAAATTGCATACATTCCGAAATTATCGATAAAAAAATTAAAACCCTGAGGTTCAAGTCTTCAAACTCGAAATACGAGATGCCGCGGCATCATAAACACGTAATATCGATAAAAAAAATGTATATACAAAAAAAACAAGAGAAAGAAAGAGAGATAGAGAGAGAGAGAGAAAGTGTGAAGCCGACGCGACAGAAATATGTGCCAAGTTGAGAAAACTAGAGCGTGACGGATCAGGGCCATGTGGCGTGCGAGGGGGAGGGGGGGGGGAGGAGAGGAGCGAGCGTCGGCGAATTTTCGAATTCGCGCCGCGCCGGCGGCGCGACCCCGCCGAACGGCCGATCCCCGATCCCCGTGCCGATCCTCGCGATCTCGCGATGGGAAACGAAAGGCATTCGCGCTCACGCCGAAAAGTAGCACGCGTTTCGAGCCTTCTCGAACTGGCCGCGACTTATTCAAAGGCCCCGGCCATTTTTGCACATCGAGAAAAACGTCTCCTAGCTATAGTGGCCGGAAATACGCTCCAAGCTCGCAATTTGTGCCGTAAGACTCAAAGCGGCAAAAATTTCGTGGCTCGTATGTAAAAAATCGTCAACGTTTTATCGTCGGAATTATAATAAAAATACATACATGGATATGTACATAAAATACCTAGAATAAATCAAATTGTGACAGATAAGACCCTATCACTCAGTCTTACTGAATTCAACAATGAAACAATGAAAATTGATGGATTAAGTATGTTGAAAAAAATTACTTTCCTCTTTCTCTATACTAACATTTCAAAATATTCTATTTATCAATTGAATAAATACTATAATTTTACAAATGCAGTTTAATATAGGTATATTGTAAATAATCTAACATTGTGATAAATAAATAATGACCAAAGTCGATTTCATTAGTTAAAAAAAAAACCAAAAAAGTCAAGGATGTTAATATCATGAAATATTTCGAGATCGGATTTCCGTACTTGGAAAATTTTTAAGTAAAAATTATATTTAAAAAAATGATACTAATTGATATTTGATCTACGTTAAAGTATTCAAAGTCCTAAATTGCAAATCCCGTGGACTTTAATTTGCAACTCGTCGTTAGTTTTTAAGTCCATCGAATACGTCCTTAATGATGGCTCGATAATCCGCGCGCTCGCACAATCATTTGGGTGACCCCGAATGGGCGAGCCCATTTCCGTTCTAGCAACAAAGCCCTTCTTTCCCATCGAGCTCGACAAACGCCAAAGCACCGCGTATTACAAAGGCGAATCGCGGCTTGATTCCGAAAATTGGCGTCTAAAAATAAAAAACTCCAATTTGAAAAAAAAATTCGACGCTCTACTATTTTATAGTGAAATATTTAGCAAAATTTGCAACAGATGTTGGATTATAAATAACCGAGTATGTGACAAAAATTAATTAACGGAGAAAAAATTGCAAAAGAGAATTTCTACATTAATTGACAATAATTTTCGAACAATTGTAATTACGGTCAACGATTATGGTTTTTTGAGTGATTTTTGAGAATTGCAAAGAATAGATATTTCGTGAATTTTTTTTTTTTGTATTTGAACGTGAATTTCGTATTTATGCATGATTTGCTGGTTTATTTGTCAACTTTCAAAGTTACAATACTTTTTTTCCAACATTTCGTCAATTTTTTCAGTGTTTTTTGCAGTAAATTTTTTATATTTTCATGTAATATAGTTTTCTGTACTCGAGAGAAAGTTTTTGTGACTTTCATATTATTTGTGTAATTTTTCATTGTTTTTTTCCATTTTCGTTACATTTTATGTATTTTTATAATATGAGTATCCTTTCTTGTTGCCTACAATATTTTTTTTATTATTCTATCCTACGATTTTCGAAATGTTTCGTATCAACTTACATAGTAGAATTTTTTCTCAAACTCTCACTATTTCTATTTCTCTAGTAATTCGTATATTTCGTATTTTTTAATAATAATTACTTATAATCGTATTATTACTAATTAGTACTAACATTAATTTAATAGTACTTTTTAAGAATGTATCCAAACTCTCCATATTTATTAATTTTGAGTAACCTGTGATTTTTTTCTGCATTGAGTTATTTCTAGCTACTGAAAAAATTTCAATTAAAAATTTCAAGATGAAGTAAATGAATTATTAGAAATAGTACAATACATTATAGAAAAACTATTGCACATTAATTTCCAAAAAAGTTTTTATATTCATATAAGTTTCTTGGTCACCCAAAAAAAATTTCTTTGCTCCTTTTGAAGAAATTGCAAGAATTCACGAGAATGTTCTAACAAAGGTCATTACTAATGATGATGTAAAGTAATATCGAAATTCTAATGATTTTTGAAAATCATCACGTATAGGATTTGAGTTTTTTGTTTATTAAAACTAAATACTTGTGTTTCTAATAACTTTCAAAATTTCTCCGTAATTTTTTACAGCATCCCGTATACTTCACTAGCAGTTTTATATAAAAATGTTTTTCGTAGTTATATGCATTTTCCTGCCTTTTTTCGTAACATCCAGTTTCATAATGTATGTCAATTCTTTCTATTTTTTCCGTTTTTTTACGTTGTCATTTTCATTTCGTTATATTTTTTTTTTCGTGCTTCTTCCACTATTTTCTAGCAAACTTTGCCAATTTTCCATTTTTTTCCAGTTTTTCATAGATGTTTGAATTTTTTTTTATTATTGTCTGATCCATAATTTTCTGTATCACTCTACATTTTCCAGCAGTTATATAAAAGTTTAATTCAACATTTCAATATGAATCCAATATACATATTTTTTACAAAAATGAAGAGAAAAACTTATTGACATATTCATAGAAATTTTTTATACCTCTTCGATTATAAATACCCTTTCCAAAAACTCGCACATTTTGCCATACAAGGCACAATACTTTTTAAAATACAAAAATCAAAGTTTTTTTGTACGTGACTTTCCACAATTGTTCTGAAATCACAATTATCTTCTAAATAATAAATCCTGTATGTTATTATTTATGCTTTATACATTATCAAAACTTCAATATGTTGCTGAATTTTAAATATTCTAAATTTTGGAAGTATAGATAATTCGTTAGCATATATCCAAAAACAAATATCAGTTCGTATTATGATTGTCAGAAAAAAACCTGGCAATTTTTACTTTAAATGTTGGAAAAATTACTTTATTCTAGAAAAATCTACAATTTTATTTCAATTTTTTGTATACTATAGTAAATTTAGCAATGAGTATATTTATTTTTACACTGCAGTATAGTAAAACGTGAAATATCGCAAATATAAATTGATATATAGTGAAAATACTAAACATATAGTACTTTTCACTTTAAGAAATAACAGTTCTCAATTTCCAAGTAATAGGAAATTACTTTACCTAATCATAATTTCTACATTTTTTCATAAGTATTACTATACCTACATATACCTATGAGTTTCACTAGATGGTACACCTACAACTACTATACTGTATACCAATGACTACAATACGCATATTTTGAATAATACAATACGATATATAATAAAATTTACACTATTTCATCTCGATCTCTGATTACTATATTTTTTAGTAAAAAGTACTAGATTTTTCTCTCGGTGTATCGAAAATCCTGTATTTCCAAGTACAATCGACTTCCCTATCCTGCAATTTGTGACTTTTTATAATGACCAGCGAGTTCTCACACCGCAAAGTTGTAAAAAAAAGGCAACATTTTACCCGAGAAGAAGCGACGAGAAGAAGTGACCTTTCGACGTCGCGAATCAACGAAATTTCGATTGCCCAAGCGCACGAAACGCCCGGCTCCCAACGCCACTTGCGAAATCCCCGATCGATTTGCAATTGAGATTCTTTCGCAAGCCCGTCGCGACCGGGAATTTCGCGCGCGCGAATCCAGAAAATCACCTCCTCACCCCAAAGTCCAAGAATCGTTCTCCAATTAAGCTGGGCAGATAAAAAACGAAACAAGAAAAAACTATCGAAAACGAAAACTTGTTGGAATTAATCAGTGTGGGCAACATGGACGTTTGGAACCACCCACATAGAGACGTAATTACGCAATATAATGACAATCAAAACCATCATTGTAGCTTACACGTACTGATGTAAGCGGCATTGAGTTTAATTGCGACTGTCTTTATTAAAAAAACTTTAAGGTATATGGATAGAAAAATTTTCGGGATTAGATTATATGTGTCAGATTGGAAACTGAAAATTGGCTGTAGAAAATATCAAAATTGGAATTATGGAATCGAACATTTTTTTGACATAACACATTGGGTTTCATGGTTAAGAGATTTGTGAACTGAAAATTTTGAATTTTCGAAAGAATACATCGTACAATCAGGAAGCATTTATAAAAAAAAATTTTTTTTAATTAGGAACTCCATCTTTATATATT
The DNA here is from genome assembly GCA_030522825.1 of Platygaster orseoliae. Classification (NCBI taxonomy): domain Eukaryota; kingdom Metazoa; phylum Arthropoda; class Insecta; order Hymenoptera; family Platygastridae; genus Platygaster; species Platygaster orseoliae. The sequence continues at coordinate 19,321 of JAPYZL010193156.1, read as the reverse complement.
ATTGATTGTAAATTTGAAAACTGATTAAAAATGGATCAAATCAACAAATTTTTATTCTCATAGATATGCAAATTTTATAATCCTATAGTGGGAATATAAAAGAATAGAAATTCGACATCAAGGTTCCGTTTTGAACATTTGAATGTACAGTAGAAATATGAGATTCAAAAATATATCGATTACTGAATACTGATCATAGGAGAAACACATAATATTTAATTATTCTGCATATTAGGTTACATCGAGAAAATTTAATTAAAGAGTAGCAAAACAGAATTTCAAATATTAATAATATTATTATGAATCCTTTAAATTAAAAAACGCAGAAGCATAAATGTAACATATTTTTTGAACTAATCAACTTTTTTATGAAAATGAAGAAATTCAAAAACTCAATCAAAATTGAAATCAGTCTGATAATCAACAAATTTTTATCAATACATTTGCACAGTATTAATTGACTTTCCCACCAGTTATGAATAAAAAATAAAAAAATAAAACATTGTTTCTTTGGGTTTTTTTGATTTTCATTCTTGGTCTCATGAGGCAAAGTATTCATTCGTAATAAATAAAAGTGTAAATTATTAAGTATGTTAATTAACGAAAGAAAGTTATTTTGGATTTCGAGAACTCAAGTCTCAAAAATTTCAATCAATGGGAAATAAAATTTTGAGCATCGCAAAATGTAAAACTTTGCATAATTTTTGGATTACATAAATCACATGAGCATAAAAGACATAAATGGTGAAATGATTTTTATTCAAAAATTATGAATTTCTTTTTTTAAGCAGGCATATGTTCTGTCTCAGAGGGATAAAAATCACGATTTAGATATTTCAAAACCTGACAAAATAAAAAAAAAAAAAAAAAAAAAAAAAAAAAAAAAAAAAAAAAAAAAAAAAAAAAAAAAAAAAAAAAACCTCTGAAAATCTTTTAGCAAGAACTTTTAGCAGAATTTTAATTTCCTATAAAGTTTTAACGTTACTGTAGAAATATGGCTCCGCTAATGAGAATGTTCATAAACTTTACAACGTTGACAAATCACACGAAAAATTTTTTCAGAGATTTACCAAAAATAATGTGAAACGTTGAAAAAACAAATTCAACGAAGCCCTTAACAAGGAATTTTTCGAAAATTCAAGAATACGAAAATTCTGAGAATTTTAATTCAAACTCTGAAATTTGAATTCTAAAGTAAATATGCTGATTCAAATTCTGAAATTTGAATTCTAAAGTTAAAAATGCTGATTCAAATCCTGAAATTTCAATTCTGAATTCAAAAACTCTTTTTCAAATTCTGAAATTTGAACTCTAAATTCAAAAATTCTGATTTTAATTCTAAAATTTCAATTCTAGATTCAAAAATTCTGATTCAAATCCTAAATTCGAAAATTAAATGGAAAAAATTCAAGAATTCCTTGGAAGAAAGAACAAATTGAAAGAATTCACTGTGAAACTTTACAGAATTCTGTAAATTCTGATACATATTCTTAAATTTGAATAATGAATTTAGGAATTCACTAAATTCAGAGAAAAAATTCAAGAATTTAAAATTTCTGACAATTCTCATTGAAGTTCTGAAATTTGAATTCTAAATTCAGAAATTCTGATTCAAATTCTAAAATTTGAATTCTCAATTCAAAAATTCTTATTCAAATTCTGAAATTTAAATCCTGAATTTAAAAACTATGATTCAAAATCTGAAATTTCATTTCTAGATTCCAAAATTATGATTCAAATTCAAAATTCAAAAATTCACTGAAAAAAAAGATATACTAGTGATTATGATTCTTATATCCTATAGCAAAATTCTAATAACAATTAGAAATTTTTTATAAGAATTCATTTCCTTATAAGGTCGACCTTAAAAATTCAAACAAGAAAAAAACTTTTTATAAAAACCAGTGACACTTTTGTAATAAATTTCAAATTTTTTATAACACTATATTTATGTCTTGTACATTTCTTATGAACCGGAATATTTATGAAAAAATATTTTTGTAAACGTTTCCACAAGAAATAAAATTTTCCGAAAAAAGTTGTTGTTACAAGAATCTTAAAAGTTTGACCTTTTTTTAAAAGGACAAATTTCATCGTCGATGATTTAATGAATTTTTTTTCCAACAATTTTTAGGGTCTTTACTGAATTCATTATTTTAAACTTTTAAATCATTGATGGTAAATCTCAGAAAAATATTCTCGTGTGATTTTTCAACGTTGTAAACTTTGTCAACATCTAATGAGAAAGTTATAAGCTCGTTTTATGAGCTATACGAAATAAGCTCTTGTATGTAAAAAAACTAGAGTTCTTGCAACGATCTTTTGTGAATTCAAATCCCTTAGAATTGATTTGGCTGACAATAACACTATCCATAAAATCATTCACCTAATTTTTTGTTGTTGACAAAATCGGAAAACTCTGGAATGAACAAAAAAATTTAACATTTTAGAAATTTTTAATGATATATACCTAATTCAATTCAAATTTTCACCAGTTTAAAAATAATAACTCTGAAATGGTTTCTTTAGGTTCTGTAATTTTCACTATTCAATTACACGAAACCGAGCTATGAATGATAGAGTATCTCAATCAGAACATCTATAAATGAGAAACTCCGCATAATCTTCCAATCAAATGACAAAAACACAAAAAATATCTAAGATAAAATGTTTCATTGTCTGAATTCAAAAATCCGCGAATTGAATCAAACATAAGATTCAATCTCGGAAAAAATGAGTTCGAATTTGGATAATCCAAAAAATAACCAAACAAAAACCCTCAAACTAATGTTTTCGTGTCATTCAACTCAAATAAATAAAAGAAAATTACACAAATCTCTTTTTAAGAATCTTCTACCAAATTTTGATTTCCTGATAAATTTCAACAACTTCGCCTTTGAAGAATGGTTCAATTAACGAAAACTTCATCAAAAAAACGGAATAAATTCTTAAATATAAGAAAACAAGAATCCTTGTAAGAATCTCATGAAAATCTATTGAGAATGAAAATCCCTCGGGATTTGTTTGGCCGGCGATATATTTTGTTGGGGCCGAATGTAAAAATACACGGTGCGCGGTTGAGCGCCTTCTGCCAAGCGAGGATCTACGCTTCAGGTTTCTCGAACACGGCCCCGCGGCATTTCGAGGTTGCCCGGCGACGTGTCATCCGATATATTCGCGATCATCGCGGACGTCGCGTCCCTGTGTGCGTGCTTCATCGCGCGACGCGTCAAACACGCGCACATATGCGAGCGCGGTTAATACGTGCCCCTCGAAACGCCGGTCCCCTCGTTTTCGGTTATCGCTACTATCTCAAGAGCGGATACTGGGAAGAGGGCGATAGCCCCCTCTTGGAGTCAGAAAAAAGATGCACGATTTCATTCCATTTTTCGAGTATTTATGCAAAATTATATTGATATTTACTCTTCAGTGGCTTATCATAATTTTCCATAAAATTTTAGAAACTCCGAATATGTTAATAAAAATTTTATTAATCGTGATTTTTCTATGCAGAAAATTTTAGCATTCTAAATTGTACACCACATAATCCTAGGTTTCAATTCCTAAAATCTTTGATTGTTTGAATGAAAACTCTTAGACAGTATATATAGCGAAACACAGAATTAGACATTCTATTACAGAGAATTCTAAAATTCCAATTTTTTTAGTCTAAAATCTTGGAACTAAAAATTTTATAATTTGTGGACTGAATTTTAGAACGAATTCTCAAAACTTGATAAAAATCGATTTTCAATAATAAAAACATTTATTAAAAAATAAATTATACAATCTTAAGGAGACAAATTTTCCCAACAAAAATTGTTGGCTCTTATTGATCGTATAAAATATATGATCGATAGTTTTTAAAAGATTTTTTTTAACAATCATTCATAAAATAGAACTTTGTGCTTCAAAAATTAGGTCAGCATTAAAATATGAAAAATCCGAAAATTTTAGAAATTACACTTAACATCACATTTCAACATTTCAAAACTATCTCAAATTTTACAATGTCCACCAAAAAAATTTTTTTTTAATCTTGTCTCATTTATATCCGATCCAATATACTTCCATGTTCCCAATCAACAATCAGTTCATGTGAATAAAAACATGTTCAAAATCGATGATCAAAGTTACTTACAAAAAACAGTTTCACTAAAAAAAATTTCGTCTCTATTATACACAAACCACAAAATGTATCTATTTTCACCCAAATTTACAACCTACCATCACTTTCCCATAAAATCATCATTCTCCAACATTCTAAGAACACCATCAATCCAAACAGTGCTACAAATCTTTTTTTTTTACTCTCAGGCCCAAAGCAAAAGATTTACGATTCCTCACGATGCGTGATACCATAAAAGAAAAAGGACATCTCAATCGTCGAACCCCGTGGAAACGAAATTGACCGTGAAAAACCGTGTTACTCGGTACAACCCTCTCCCTCCGCCCAAATCCTTTTTTAAACTGCCTAAAAATTCTGCCGGAAATTGGCCCAAGAATTTCAAGCGATTAGCGGACCGAAGTGAAGGGCTAAAAAAGGGGAAGAGCCTTAGCAGTTTTGGTCATACGAGTTATATTGTCTTCCGGTATGTCGACGTTATTGGCAATAATTGGTAAATGAATTGAGGGTGAAAAGTCGTAACAAGGTAAACCACTGTGTTCATAAAGGCTAAGGGCAATTTCGGAAGTTGGACTGCATAGGGAAAAGTGCTGGAAATGATCTTTCTGGGCAGACGTTTCTTTGAAATTTGAAAATTGATGAAAGTTATGGAATTGAAGTCATCAGGTATAGGTTTTTTTGTGATTATTCGAAAGTGGCGTCACATCATTTAACTCCAATGCTTGATTACATTTAAATTTTAATAATTGAATCGCTAAACATCGCGAATTCAAACATTTTAAATAGGAACTTTTAATTTTTAATTATCACAAAATTTCAGGTTCAAACATTTTTTACTTCAAAATCACAGATTTGATAACCTAAATTTTTAATTTCAGCATTTAAATTTTGAAAATTTGAAAAATCAGGGAAAGTTTTTCGAAGCCACCAAAATTCAAAGATAAAGAGTTTTCGAAGTTCTTTAAATTTGAAATACGTGAGTTAGATATTACATTCTTATAAAATAAAATTCGTATTATATTCAGATTCCGGAATAATTAAATATGAAATTTCGTACAATGCAATTACTTCATATTGACGTCATTGCTAAATTTCCATAAATATAAAATTTCACATTTCAGATGTTAAGATTCTGATTGTTTGAAGATTGATTTTTTTACTTTTAATTTTTAATTCAACTTTCTGAGTTTTTGGTTCTTAGAAATTTCAATGGTGTAAAAAAATTTTTTCAAATTTTGAAATTGTTTTATCAGAGTTCTTAAATATTGCTGTTTTCATATAAAAGCTTACTTATCGTCAAAGTTTGGAATCTCGATGTATTCATGTTTTTCAATTCCACTGATCAAAAATTGCTATTGACCACAAGCGACAATGATTCGAACGATTTTTGAATGGAATCATTTCAAAGTAACTTAAAACATAAGATCTTAAAATATGGAATGTTTTATTTTAATTTTGTCCACATGTGTTTTTCAATTCCATAACTTCTCGAATAAAGTATTACCATCTTTAAAACTCTTAACGCAAAGTCTAAGTTTCGACTTCTTCAGTTTATTGATTTTCTTATTGTAAAATTCTACTATTGTCGATATAATGAATTTGTTATTCTGATCTTCTCTGAATCAGCGTTCGAAGTTCCAAACTGACTTCTGAATTTAATAGTCCAAGTGTCAATTTTCAATGATAAACATCTTTATAATTGAATGTATAGTGATCGTCAAATATTTATGATGAAAAATTAATTAACAATTAAACGAACTTACATGTAAGGGAAGTTCAATCGTAATTATACTTCAGACCTCGTTCTCAAGATTATAACAGTAGTACCATCTTAATGTCACCAAATATCACAATATTCAGAGCTAGGGGAAAATTTTTTATACCTCAATCTTTGCAGTCATGAGGTCCCAAAATCAAGAATCTCATAATTAAGGAAAAAAATTTGTCAAACTCGATAACTTCAATCGCAACATTTTTTATAACCAAACCTTTCTATTCGCTAAAGACATAAATTTATTTGTAATTCCTAAAATTCGCTAAACTTTTTTTCGATTTATATTCTTCCAAAGACAGTTCAACTGAAATAATTGTACCAAACAATGACCACCATAAACCCTTAAAAAATCCTAAATTCGCCCGATAACCAACCCACAAGAGTAAAAAACAAGTCCACCGACCCCGAACTTATCGATAACCAGCACCCACACGTGAAACAACTCCACTCCCAAAATTCCAAGACCGTTCCCCAAAACCACGGAAAACCAGGACATGACCCGGTTAACCCATCGATACACCCTTCCCTGAACCCCATAAATCCCCTCATCGCCCTCTCCCACGCAAGTATAGTGGAGCTCCCAAAAGATAAGAACCAAAAAAACAACAACCTACATGCGCCCTTCATGAAATCTCCCGGCAAATAATCCATTATTCTAGCCTATGGCGAGGTTAAATTTAACTTTTTCCCAAGCGAAACCGCGTCTCATACAAAGGCCCGGTCCGTGAGAGAGTGTGAAATAAACGCGAGCCCGGACACAAAGCCTCGAACGCCTCGTGGGTTGGGGCCGGGGGGTGAAGGGGGGGAGGAGGTTTAGTCGAACGCGCGCGAACGCGAACCCGCGGGTTCGGCTGGTCGTGAGTCACGCATCGCGGGCTTCCGTCCCCCCCCCCTCTTTCTCCCCGCCGCGCCATCCGCCACCCGACCCTCGCGCCGCTCCGCCGTCCACCCGCCGCCGTTACTTGCCGACTCTCCCTTCGACCCCCCCCCCCCCCCCCCCCCCCGCCCCCCCCCGCCGCCCGGCCGGCCCCCCCCCGCCGTTCCTTCCGCCCCCTCCCTTCGCCCCCCCCCCCGCGCCCCCCGCGCCACCCGCCCTCTCTTCACCCCGCGCTCACCGCCACCCCAGCCGCTCCTCATCGACGATCGCGCCGCGCGACCCTTCGGCCAATCCCTTTGTGCGCGTCCGTTCCCGATCCGACGCGCGCGCACGCATACACCGACGCGAATAACGTATACGTATATACATATTTATATACATACACATATACGCCACCGCGCCACACGTACTTTGGGGGAAACGAGCGCGTCGCCCGCAGGGTTAAGGGTCTCCCCCCGACCCCCCTTCCTCATCAACCTCCTCCTCGTCCGCGGCCCCTCGCGTTTTTTTTCCTCCTTTCGCGTCTATCTCCTTCGCGGCGGCAGTTCGCTGCTCCCCCCCCTTCTCCCCCCCCCGTGCCCCTCGACACCCGGAGCCCCGCGGGAGCGGTAAATTAACCGCTTTCGCCGTTGCAGCCGGTCGACGGGAGATTTTCGGAAAAGGGGGTCTCGCGGGAGGGAGGGAGGGGCGGGGGAGTCGTGGTATAGGAGGAGGGTTGGGGAGCGAAGGGAATGATCTCGGGTTGATTATTTGGGATCATCGGGCGGTGGTTTTCGTTCAAGAAGTGTTGGAGAGAATGGATGAATGCATAAGAACGGATTGTCGTGTGTATATACGAATCTCAGGTGTATGTACGGTTGCTAATTTGAGGTGAAATTAATGCGCTTTTGAAATGAGGTGAAAATTATGAGTCTGATGTCTGAATTTGGAAAAGTGAAAGTTTTTAATGTGTGTTTCAAAGTGGTAGGCATTTCAGAGGGCAAACAAAGAGAATAAAACTGCGGGATGAGTTGAAGTTCGATAATTAACTGATTAGCTACTAAGGACAATTAATAATAATCAAAATATAGGTATTCGCGGATGAAAATAATACGAGTTCACTGTTTTGCAGCGCTTATTCACAGTATCGAAAACGGTGAATATACACTACGAAACAGTAAACTTGAATTTTTTTCAAATTGAGAGAATTAAAGACTGCTTATATGGTTTGTTTGTTGTTTTTTATGAGAAAGCTGTTTACGTTGAATTGAGTAGAATCCAATCCTCGTAAGAATCATGGCATAGTCAAAAGGATTTGATATATCGTCAAACTTATTGAAATTCTTCATAATTTCCGATACTTTTCAATTTTTCAAAGTTTTTAACTTGATTACAAATTAAACATAATTCATAAGATTTATAAACAACTTTTAAAATTATCGAAATTAATCAAATTTTTCTAATTATTGACAATTTTCAGATGGTCAGTATTTTTCAATATTGAGAAAATTTAAAAATTTCAAACCTAATAATTACTCTTGAAAATTTCAACTAAAAAAAAACGCAACTAATTAAAATTTTATGAAATTTTTTCTAACTTTCAGTTTTTCCAATAAGTTTTCCAGTGTGACTATGAATTAAACACAATTGATGAAATTTATGAACAATTTCAAAAATCATTGAAATTTGTAAAGTGTTTTGAATTACATATTGACTATCTCAAAGATTTTCTACATGTTTGAAATTTCAAATGTAATACAAACTATTGAAAACCAAATCTCGTAAATAAACATTTTTCCAACTTATTTGAATTTTTTATAATTATTTACTACTTTTCAAGTTTTCTAAAACCTTATTGAAACAATTTACTCACGCCAACTACATTTATGATTGGTTCAAGCAAGCTTCAGATAATTATTGTAATATAAGAACTTCATATACAGTTAGCGTAAATCTAAACATAAATATTGTTGTTTTAGCCAAATATTTTTTCTGTATAAAAATCGCACGTCATTAAGTATCTTATTGTTTAAACTTCAAAGAATGTGCCGCACTAATTTTCGAAAATATTGCAGCAACTACAAATTCGTTTACACAACCACAAACAGTTAACACAAATCTTTCAATTCATATTTTCATGACAACTATATTATTTACCCCATCCAATAAATTCCTCATCAATTTAATCTCAATCTCAAGTTTTTTTTTTTTTAATAAAAAACTCATCCAAAATATGAAATTTCCTTATACTTTATAAAAGATTATCTTTTTAACCTGAAAACTAGGAAAACAAAGACGAAAACAGGACATATCCAATTATCAGACCTGCAGTATAATCTCGAAATCTGAATCAGTGAGATTTCACTGATCATATCTTTGATATTAAAGGCAGTTTTACAATCGGTGAGATCTTACTGTTGAAATCAGTGACAATTTATTTGATTATATCAGTAATATTCAAAGGCGCTGTTCAAAATGTGAAATTACCCTTTTCATATCAGTAAAAATTTATTTATTTGTAACAGTGAATACCAAATTTTTTCATTGACTTTTTTCGTACTCTTTTAATCTAAATTTATCGTTTTTTGGACAAAGCAAATATGTAGTTGGTTATTTCACTAGAAAACGATAGATTTTTTTCATAAAACTAACTCACATAATAAAGCTGTTCTACAAGTGGCACATATGCTGTTAAAGAGTAAATATTTAATTGAGAGCAAAATCAAAAAAGTTAGTTTAAAGTAGAGTAATGCAAATAAATAAAACAACTATCCTACTTTAGTAATTTTATAGATCAGAATATTATTCCTATGTTTCTATCAATTCAGACGTGGATCATGGAGTAAATACTTTAACTTAAAAAACATTGCAATATTATACATATCGCAAAATTGCTAAAACTGTGACTGACTCAGACTTTAAAGGGTAATTTAAACAAAAATCAACTACAATCGGAATTATGCGAATGTACCCGAAGTCACCTCCTCACTGTTTCACTAATTCAACTTATTATCTTTTTCAGTATTTCACTGATTACCTAGCATCAAGATCTGAAAAATCAATGATTTCAGTACTCTCTATTTCAATCAGTAGTCATATTACTAATTCGATCAGCAGAATATTTCCATCCACTAATTCCGACAGTTAAATCATTACTTTCCACTTTTTTTCAGCGTTCAGCACTAAAAAATCATTGCTTAAGTGATGCACTGAACAAATCAATCAAATCCTCATTGATTGTTACTTAGAAAGTACTCCCAGCCACCTCAATCGAAAGAATCATCGGCGAGTATTTTTCTTCTCCGAAAAAGCCCGGCCCAAGAAAAGAACCGGTATTTTTTCGCAGCCCGCGAGTAAAAATGGCGCTTGGCAACCGCGCAACGGTGCCTCGTTTTCGCGAGGCCCGCCTCGGCCGCGTGATTGCAAAAAAAAAAAGGAGCTAAAGCCGCGTTCGAAACTCGCGAACGCGCTCGCGGCGGAGCTCGACCGCGTTTCTAGAGCGAGAGAGACGGCACGAGTGAATCCGGCGCACGGAAAAAGAAGGAGAGAAAAAAAAACGCCAGCCAACGGAGCCGGCTCGCGAGCCCCTAAATACTTGATGAATTAAGAGAGAGAGAGCCAAAGTGAGAGGGAAAGAGAGGCAGGGAGAAGTGAGGAGAGAGGAGGGGGGGGGGGCCTTGGAAACGCGGGGCGAAATCCCGCGATTAATTCCCGATCGTGGAATCTTGGAGAATTTCCGGCCGTCGTTTATTATACGCTTCGGCGTCAGGCCTCGCCCGGAATAAGTTAACGCAGGTAAGTCAATGTGTAAGTCACGCACAGAGTAGTGCCTGAATTTTAGTCGGGTTGACTGGACGTATTGTAGTTGTGTTGACTGGTTTTCGCAAAGTTTATCAACAGTTTAATAGGAACTTAAAACACATGAAGAGGAATTCTTGGTTACAGTAACCATTCATTTAGTAAAATATGAGCTCACCAAAGTTTAGGGTAGTACAATCAAAACTTTAGGTATGATAACTATATAATTGGTTATTGTAGGCTAAATATCAGTCATAAAAATTGAGCATTAGTTGCTATGACAAAAGTTTTGGTTGTCATAACCAAAGTTTTGGTTGTAGTAACCGAACCATTTTTCTCCATGCACATATATGTGTGCTCATATATGAGCGTGATCAAGATCGTACCGATTTTCTTGGTAGGTTTTGATGCTAATCACGATTAAAGTACTTTGAATTTGATATTATAAATGTTTTTTGATTAAGATCATAAAAATTGAAACTTTTTTTATGTATCTTCTATAGTAGTCGAATATAAAATATGTTTCGTTTTCTAGTACCTTAGTGTTCTACTTTGATTTAAAAACTGCTTAAGTTACCCTATATTTAAACAAAATATGTATGAAAAAAGGATTCTAATAGTTTTTCAGGGTGATACCTTCATTTGGCAAGAGAATGATTGTTTTCTGAAAGTAAAATGTAGTTTGAATATGATTTTTTATCAGTCGCAAAGAATTAATTGAGCAAATAATATTATAATTAGGTGTGAAGTAATAAACATTAATTTATAGTATATTTGACTCAAAAAACTGGAAAATAATTGATCTTCAAAAATTTTATTGATGTCGAGTATTTAGTTTTTACGCTTGAATTTAAAATCTTTCACTTTCAAACTTATGTATATTTGATTTTTTGAAATTTTCAATGCGTAATGCTCAAAATCTTTAACTTCCAACTAAAAATATGTAGGTCTGTTTCAGTTAACAGGTTTCAACTTTCACTTTTTTTATATATCCTAATGTGTAATTGTCTTTATTATATTGTTAGTTTATGCCCATTATGTATATCATATTTTTTAAGAACGAAAAATTTTTTGGATATTTAATAATAATATGAACTACATATGCAAAGTGTATTTGCCCATGCAATATCTATAAAAAAATAGGTAAATGAATAAATTGTGTGATAGGGAATCGAACTTTCACATGATTTGATATTATTTAGGTTTTCAAATTAAACTTTACTTTTGAATTAGGATTTACAAGATTAAATTTTCGAAATGGACAATATATAATCAATTTATTTTGAAATTACTAAATGTCCAAATTTTTTTATTCTGAGATTCTCTTAAGGGGGTCATCTACCTTCGAGCGATAAATTTCAGGCGTATTTTCGACAATGGATTACGAAAAAACTACACATGATATTAACACAAAGTTGTTTTTTTATATTATACGTACATTATTTAAATTAAAAATTGAAAAAAAAATTATTTATTTTTTCGTTATCTTGGCCTTGACGCGTCCTTGAATCGACCTCTGCCATAGTAGATTGAATCGACCTCTGCCATAGTAGACTTTTTGGCACGATTTCTCAGCTTCAGAACCTTGAAACATGAAAACAATCATATTTTTCTATTTTTTACTAATATAACCATGATTAGATACGAGCTTTTTAAAAAAAAAGATTTTTTTCAATTTTTTACAGCTTTTTTCAGCTGGAAAAACAGAGTATAAAATAGAACTTTTTTTTAAGTTCGCTGCCATTTTTGTGAATTTTAAAATCTTTCAAAAAGCTTGTGTCTAATCGTAGTCGGATTAGTAAAAAGTAAAAAAATATGATTGTTTTCACGTTTCAAGATTCAGAAGCTGAGAAATCGTGCCAAAAAGTCTACTATTTCGCACCGGCAGAGGTCGATTCAAGGACGCGTCAAGGCCAAGATGACGAAAAAATAAATAAAATTTTTTTTTAATTTTTAATTTAAATAATGTACGAATAATATAAAAAAAACTTTGTATCAATATCATGTGTAGTTTTTTCGTAATCGATTGTGAAAAATACGCCTGAAATTCAGGCGCGAAGGTAGACGACCCCCTTAAGGGTATGCGGAAGCTATTCTCATTCTGTCTCTCTTCCTCTCATCCAGTTACTGTTCTACCTGTCTCTGTCGCACTGCAGTAGGTTCCGCATACCCTTAAGAGGACACAGAAGTTGCTGTAGTGCAAGAGAGACGTATAGAACGGAAAGCGAATGAGAGGAAGGAGGACGAAAAGAGAATGTCTTCCGTGTCCTCTTAAAAGGACGAATAAAAAATTTCCTGCATGCTCGAACGCTCAATCGGTTAATATTGTTGAAATCCTTATTACAAAAACATAGTTTCAAATGTTTTGTTCGTTTCCCTTATTATAATGAAAATTTTTTATCCGAGAGTTCTAATCCTAAAAATTTAGGCTAGAAATTTTCAAATGATTTTAGCATGTTCGTCAATTTTCTAAAGAATAGAACCCTACTTCGATTTTCAAGCATTATTAATTGACTTATCCGATCTCAAAATTCGAATTCCATAAAATTAAAATCAATGCTCTCTGATTTTCAAAATAATGCTTTTTTATATTTGGATAGTAACCGCAAGTTGATCGTTACAGTTGATTTTCAGTATAAATGGGAAGTTGCACGGAAAAAAAATCAAATTTGGCAACATATTATGTATCTATTATTATTTTTTAAAAATCGATACGTATTTTTTTGTTTTTTCGAAGAATAATTATTTTAAAGGATATATGAATTTTTAATTTCGTATACATACTGAACATGCACATGACGTCACTTTGTTCGACTTTTAAAAACCACCTGTTTCCGTAAATTTTTGAAATATGACAAAAAGAAAAAACACGTATCTAATATTTTTCGATAAACTAACGATATCAGCAATAAACAAATTAATGCAACTTCCCGATTCCACGGTTTTGGGTTCCAAGAGGCAGTCCTAATAGAAATTAATTTCCCTCGTGTCGATACACATATGACGCGCACGTCGTGGGATCGCTTTCTCGCATTGGCATTGAAAAGAACGGCGGGTGAGTTTTTTTTTCTTTTATTTCCAACGGAAATCGTCGGTAAAACGATCGTATACGCAACGAGTACGTCACGCGTGACGTATTTCGCGCGCCCTCGCATTTGCGCGCGCACTCGAATCAGGATTCGCCCTTGCGATTTCGAGAGCATTACGAAAGCGATTACGTAAAAGCGGATTCTGCGTGCCCTATTCTTCCCCTCCCCTTTCCCCCTAGCCCTCCGTCCTCGTCCGATGAACTCTTTTCAGCTCCACGTAATTAATTCATCGACGGCCGTTACATTTGCAAGATCTTCGGATAAATTACGCTGTGTTATTTACTAATTATGAATGCTGGTGTTTATCACGCCCCTGAAGATTATCACCAGCGTTTATTTGAATCGTATGATTACATCATTTCTAGGGCTTTGGAAGAGGAATAGAAGTTGCCGTTTCGAGTTGTCAATGAGGATTTTTTTAAGGTCATCGGATCATCAGAAGAAATCGAAATAATTGTATGATGAGTAATTTAAACTATTTTGATTGAACAAATTTGAAATATCACGATTTTTTCATTTTTTTGTACCTTGATTTGAACTTTCATTCTTATGAAATTGAATTTGGTGTTTATTTAAATATTTTTTCAAAATTTTTGGATAATTTAGAAATGAGTTTTTTACTAATTATGAGTGCTAGTGTTTCTAGAAGATCATTACTGACTGGTTCTAGGATTGAGCGATTAGATTGTTTTTGGCGCATTGAAAGAAATGAAAGTTTTCATTAAGAGTATTGTATTATAACAATAAGATAAAGTTTCCTGTCTAGGTGGAAGTTGAATAACTATATGCCTAGTGCAGGAAATTTTAGAAAAAACTTTTTAAATTACATGTTTTTTTTTTCTTGACATCCAAGTTCTTCTATTTTGTTATACCTGACATTGAACATATGTACAGCCGTATAAAATAAGATTTACTATCGATTTAGATTCATGAATGAAAAAATTTTAAATTTTGTATTTTGTAAAGTTCATACTCTTTATGTTCGTGTTGTTTGTAGATTTTGGTAGTACCGCCCTAAAATATTACATATTTCGATGATTAGATTCTAATTTCTCATCGATTTCTATTTTCCAGATTAGAGACTCATAATGTTAACATTTTTTATGTTTGAGAAGTCATTTTTAATCAATATCTGAAAAACTTGAAGAGTATTTGAAATGTCGAAAGATCTCAATGAGATGGACAAATTTTTATAGAATGTGGAAGGTTTTCAATGGTTTACATTGAATTTGTAATTTCTAATTTTAAAAAAAATTACTGAAATTTCTAATGATTGTTAAAATTTATGAAAATTTAAAAAAATATTCTTTAAAAATGTAGATTGTGTTCACTGTAATGTTATCCCTAATGAGTTTCAATGATAATAATCTTTATTCATAATTTGCTAGTAATCGGATATTTGGACGTGAATTACTAGTTTGACGAAACGATTACAGCCCTCGGCTTCGCCTCGGGCTGCAAACTTTCGTTTCGTCGAAACCGACATTTCCAAAACTCGCAATAATATACTATTTTTCAATTTTTTTTTTAAATATATAAAAAAATTTTTTAATTGATAGTGCCAATAAATTACGAAAAACTTTCATAAGTCCAACTCATTATTATTAAATTTTGGACGTTTTGCACAGTTTGCATGACTTTTTATATTTCAGAAATATTGCAAAAGTAAGCTATCATTTAAAATTATTTTTATTGTTTCCAATAATTCCATGAAATCGGAAAAGTTTGTAGAATTTCAAAAAACGCTCGTTAATTTTGTAGACTTTTTTCGTTACCACATTTTTTCGGAAAATGCATATTATTATTATTATTATTATTATTATTATTATTATTATTATTATTATTATTATTATTATTATTATTATTATTATTATTATTATTATTATTTTCGTTTTCTTATGAAAATCTGAAGAATTCGAAAAGTAAAGAATTTTAAAAAATCTTAATGATTTCGATGAATTTTAAAACAATTCGGAAAGTTCTAAATAGTTCACCTATTATGTTTCGAATTTGAATAACTTTGAAAAATTTTTAAATATTTGAACTTCTAAATATTTGTCAACAATTCTGAAAAATTTAATAAATTTGTAAAATAAATCTGACCCTTCATAAAATCGATAAATTGTCGAAAATTTTGTAAAATTACAGAAACCGTATAATATCCTTAAAGTTTCCTCAAATCGAAAAATGTTCTGTTTATCGTAAGTAGACGGTAGATAATATTCAAAATTTTCATAAAAATCTGGGTTTTCGGAAAAGCTAATAAATTTTATAGAGTTGAAAAAAAATTTGAAGAATCGATAACTCGACTATCTGTAAATTAATGCATTTTTGTATTGAGTTTTTTTGGGTATTTTACCTACTCAAAATTTCCTAAGTGGGTAGTTTTCCCGAATATCCCCACATCTTTTGCCACGCCTGATAAATGTTACTGCCATCAATATTTTCAACTGAATCTACATTTCTACTTAATTTGTTTCTAAAAAAACCTATTTCTGAATCTAACAGTTTCCAAATTTATAAACATACGAACGCAAAGTCTCGATTTTTTTCAAACTAGCGTTATAATGTTCAACACTTCTTGATCAGTAAACTCGCCAACTCAAAAATAAATATTCGCCAATTTTGGAAATAGAAATTTGTCATATACTCAAACACGTTCCCATTGTAAGACATACTAATTTAAAAATCCAATATATCGTTCTGAGCAATCTCAAAAATCTACTGCCTTAAATAAAAAAACACTAAAACTTAATATTCTTAACCACAATTTTCCTCCAAATCAAACTTCCGTAATCACCGATTCTAATCCCAACTTCCTCTTCCCTCTCCAATCTATTTCCAAAACTGATTCCAATCCAACTTAAACTACACAAGACAACATGCAATTCAAAGTTCGAAAATCGAAATCGACTCGAGAAATCGTGACGAGACGGGTCCCGAAAAATCGTGTTCTTTTTTTTTGCCGACCGAAAATGCATATCTCCGAAAAGCATCTGGCGTTCGAAAAAGAGCACGAAAAGAGGTATAAACGGGTCCGGGGGCCCCGGCAATTTGCGCTCCGATGAAAATCATTGTCCCCCGAGCGTCGGAGAAAATGAGACAAATTTGCGTTAAAAATTGGCCGTCGCGGGGCATAAATTTTCCATGAGAGTGCGCGCGGTCACGAACGCGGATCACCCATACATTAGCGAAGTTGAAGGCAGAGCGAGATGACGTGGCGGTTGAGTGTAGGAAGGAGTGAAACGGAGAATAGGACGCCGCGAGGTTCCACGGTTAATCTCCCTTGCGCGCTTATACCGCCGCCGATAACCCGTACGTGTTATTCGTTGCGCGTGTATTGTGTATTACAGCGTCGTGCGACGAGGCGTACCCTGAGTCGCCCTGAAACGAGGGAGCAGCTGGCGCTCGCGCGACACTTCTTTCCGGTCGAGCACTACGAAATCTCGTATCTTCGGGCCATCTCCGCAATATGCCGTCTTTGCTAATCGCACGCGATTGTTTAAGGCCGACGCTTCCTAACGAGCCTCGTACTTATTCCAAGCGTCGGACGCTGAGAATCCATGGAAGTTTTAGTTATCTTCACTGAGAATTTTCACTTATCCAATTTTATAACATACACTTAGTCTCTACTTCTGAATCAGCGAAAGGATCCTGGATTTCCAAGTTGAAAAATTTTGAACTTGTTAATCCTAGAATAGAAGAATCACAGAATCGTCAATCCGGGAATAAAAAATTTCAGGACTCTGAATCTCAGTGTACAAAATCCCAAAATACTAAATTCTATAAATATTCTTAAAATAAACAATAAACGAGCATTACAAATGTCTATTAAGTTTTTAAAATTCGATACTCTTGGAATCAAAGTGGAAAAATATTTTATAGTTTTATGGATTTTTTATACAATTAAATTATAACTTCACGGATTTTAGGTAATTCAAAGATTTCAAGAAATTTTCATATTGCATGTAATTTATAAACTTTCATTTATTGAATGGTGTTTTCAACAATTTTCAAAGTTTCTATGGATCACTATACAGAATTCTATAATTTCATGCTACATTATTGAAAAAACTGACTATTTTCATCACTTCATTTCAATTTTCAATAAACATTACGTTTTTGTATTTTTTTACTATTTAGTCAATCGAAACAATTTTATGATTTTTAATTTTGAAGTCTAGAATCACATATTTTTAATGTTTGTGTTATTGTAACGAGATTCGAGTTTTGTGCTTTTCGAGATTCAGATATTCTTATTTTCATCTTTTTTGTATTTTTTATGATTTTTTAATTTTTGAGCAATAAACGAGCATTATGAATTTTTTTTTAGCTTTTTAAAATTCGATACTGTAGGAATCAAAGTTGAAAAATATTTTTTATTTTTATAGATTTTTTTTAGCTTTTTAAAATTCGATACTGTAGGAATCAAAGTTGAAAAATATTTTTTATTTTTATAGATTTTTTTAAAAATTATAACCTTACAGATTTTAAGTATTTCAAAGATTTCTAGAAATTTCGTATTGCATGTTATTTGTAAACTTTTTTTTCTATAAACTAATATTTTGAACAATTTATTAAGAAAAAATTTATTATAGAAAAATATAGTTATTTTCTGTGAAATTTTATGATTTATAATTTCACAGTACAGAATTATACATTTTTAATGATTGAATTGTATGTAGCGAAATTCGATTTTTGTGATTTTCGAGATTCAGATTCTTTTTTTTCTAATATTTTTGATATTTTACGTAATTCTTTGATTTTTGAGCTATAAACGAGCATTATAAATTTTTTCTAACTTTTTCGAATTCGATACTGTAGAAATCAAAGTTGGAAAATATTTATATTTTCATAGATTTTTCAAAAAACTCTAACTTCACATATTTAAGGTATTTCAAAGATTTCATGAATTTTCGTATTATATGTTATTTATAAACTTTTATTTATTTACTGGTATTTTCAACAATTTTCAAAGTTTTTATGGATCACTACACAGAATTCTAAAATTTCATATTATATTATTTGAAAACTGATTATTTTCATCACTTTCAATTTTCAATGAACATTTTTTTCCATATTTTTTTAAGTATTAGGTCAATCGAAACAATTTTGTGATTTTTAATTTTGAAATCCAGAATCTCACATTTTTAAATTTCAGGTTATACGTAGCAAAATTCAATTCTTGTGATTTTTGAGTTTTAGATTTTTTTCTCTTTTCTTTTTGATAATTTTTGTAATTCTTTAATTTTTGAGCAATAAACGAGCATTATGAATGTTTATTCAGCTTTTTAAATTTTTTAAATTCGATACTGTAGGAATTAAAGTTGAAAATTTTTTTATATTTCAATAGATTTTTATAAAAATTATAACTTTTCAGATTTTAGGTATTTCAAAGATTTCTAGAATTTTCGTATTGCATGTTATTTATAAACTTTCAATTATTAAATGGTATTTTCAACAATTTGCAGTGTTTCTTTGGATCACTATACTAAATTCTATTCCATGCTATATTATAAACCATAACTGATAGTTTTGTTATAGAAAATTTTTTTTTGAATTTCAATTCCAACGTAACAAATATTCATTTAGTTTCCAATTCATTTCAACAGTAAAATGAATTTTATTTGCCGGTATGAAATTCAACATACATTTAAATTTCCCGCGTGCGTCAACTG
>JAPYZL010193154.1:0-21317 GCA_030522825.1 Platygaster orseoliae | reverse complement strand
GTACCGGTTGTTGGCACGTTTTGCATTCAATGGAGTTGTTGATGGTCATCCGAATTTTGGTGGCCACAACCGGGAAAAGCAAAGCTGTAAAAAAATGCGCAGAAAATTTTTCTGGTGCAAAAATTTTAATCGAAACGAAACATGATCATAAAATATGTTGTTTTCCCTTTATAAAAATATATTGCACTCACCTTGTTGAAGTTACTAACTGTTATTATTTGCACTTTCAACACGACACGAAATTACATCAACGTTGACAGAAACACGCAAGACAATTTTACTGACCGTAGCAAATTCGCGTATGGAACCTTTGACAGTAGGTTTTGTCAGAAAACATAATGTTGGTATCGCTCACCAACGACGATTGTCATATCAACTGTATTTTCCCCTCGTCAAAATGTTAAAAATTATCCAGGGGTGGCCATAACCGGTGCATGGCCACAACCGTGAAACTTACCCTACTCTTTTCTCCTTTTGTATGAATACTGTCAAACTCAATAAATTTAGCTTTTCAGCCATCTAAGTCCAAAATGATATCTAACATAACAAATGGTTATTGTTTTGTTCAAAATATTTTATGATACAAAAAAAATTTGTAATGACGTTCAACCATTTACATTGCAAAGTTTTCATCATGTTAATTTATGTAATTGTGTTTTCATGATATTCGCAAATTTGAGTGCAAAAAGTCTGCTCCACTACATTGTACGTGTCAGCAATGCGAGAGAAACACCTCATTAACGAGTACCAATTTTCTGTGCAATATTTTCTGAATTTGAAATTTAATTGGATGGCTGGATATTTTTTGAAATGATTCGAGAAACTATCCGAAGAATTCAAACTTGTTACAGATACCTGCTCAAACCAATAAGGGCATCTTGTCACTTTTTTGGAAGAGTGAACTTAAAATTACTTTTTTGAAAGTCAATGTATCCTTCTATTAACAAACAACCAATAATTGGAATTTTCAGAAAGGTTAATAATTAAAAGAGATATACATAAAATATTTTATGTCAAGCTTTATTTAAAAAACTTTTTGAATGGAACCGTTCAAACTGTCGTTTTTGAAGTAATATATTTAAACTTATCTTCTTTTTTTCCTGCTATTGTTAAACCACCTATTTCAATAATTCGCAACTGAATTCATTTTGAAAAATACGCGTCAAAAACCATTCAGACGATCGTAAATTCGAGAATTCACAAGTAATTATTGATTGATGTTATTTCCGGACGTGAGCTCCAATTTACGAGTGCAAAAATCGACGGAATTGAGTTGGTTCGAGTTCATATGGAAGCGCCATAAATGAACCACTCATAAATCGCGAAAATAAATATATCAACGAGCATTCGCGCGAGAGAAAGTGAACGAGACGACGCGACCATGAGACAGAAAACCCTGCCGCAATTAAAATTAATATCATTCGAACGTTTCGCAAGTGCTCGCGAATTTGCAACGGTAGTCAAGCAAATGACCAATAAAGTCTCGCGTTTAATCTATTTTCATTCCTCGAATTCATCATGATAAACTTTTACCGATTTTGCATTCTCAGGTTTTTTTTTGTTTTATTTAACGACTCAATTATTATGGAATGATTTGTTTACACGACTTGATTAATTTCTTTTTTTTTTGTCAATCAAAATTAATCATAACTGAAAATTATGGATTTTATTTATCAATTTTTTTTGAACAAATTTGAGTTAGCAGAAACGCTTTTTTTTACTAAAACAAAGTTTGTAAGAGTTAAATAAAATTTATTTAGGAGAACCAAATCAGTTTTTTAATTTTTCCTGCAACATTTGCAAGATGATGCATATTTTGCCAATCGGTAGTTGTAAAAAGAAGAAATGCATTACGCACTTATTGCAGAGAGCGTTTGCATGCGAAGCAAACGTGAAAGCACGAGAAAGAAAATAAAGTCCCAGACCGGGGAAAGAGAGACGAAAGGGGGTAAAGGGGGTTCTTGAGCAGATGCTTGCAACATACTTGTGTGCGTTTATGTATAGTGTATGAGAATTCGCTCTTGTTCTTGGCCTTCCCTAACTTACGAATCCTTGGAAAAAAACAGTATTTATCCTCAATTTATCAAATACTTTTCACAGAAAGGTTAAACTTTTGGAATGTTGAATTTTGCAAAGAGCAATTTTATCATCTCTACCAGAAAAACATTAAAAAAAAAAAAAATTTATATAAGGAATCAAGAATGTAAGCTTGAGATTTAAAACAAGAATATTTGTCAATTTGAGAAGTAATTAATTCACAAAATCTAAATATAACAAGGAACAAATTTAAATATTTCCTTAAAGATACATTATTCAAATTAGTAATTATGTAGAATATGAATGGAAATTTTCATTAAAAATTCATTAATAAACTTTAATTTTTATATTCCAATATGTAACTGTGGATGTAATTTTTGAAAAATTATGAATCTATGCATCTTATATTTATAATTGAACAATAATCTGACGATTCGTTTTAATTCTTTACTCTCCTATTTACATGGAAAAAAAGGTTGTCACAACCTCATTTGTAGTTAATGCAACAACATTAAAAGTTACTACAATTTTTGTGAAGCTTGTAGTAACTTTTAATGTGGTTGCAGGAACCATAAGTAAGGTTATCTACACCATGAAAATATTTGGGGCAAATGTTACTATTTGTAAGGTTGTGACGACCATATTGTTTTTTCCGTGTAATCTCATTTCAAAACATCGGGAATTTTATTTTCAAATCTTAATTTGAAATATTCAATAGTGAGATTACTTTGAAAACTTAGGTATAGTTAGGTTCTAGAAGTTCATAATACAAAATGTACAAACTAGATTTAAAACTTTTTATATTCCAGTTCAAACATTCAAAACGAAAAAGCTGATGTATAGAATAATTAATTTGAATCAAGCCATTTAAGCCAAGAAATTTAACAATTTTTTTCCATTTAAATATTGTTGATTTAATCATACTAGTTACAAAAAAATTATTACTTGGAAATAACAAAATGTCAGAGTTCTGTATTTTCAAATTTTCTACCAAGATTCAAACATCGTAAAAAACATATATATATATATAAAACTTCAATTGGGTTTTAAAATTCTAAAAAAATTTTTTTAATGATATAAGACTTGAAGAATCATTCATTTTTATTTCTTTTCAGGAAATTTTGACCTTAGAAGATTGAAAATTTTATCTATATTCTTAAACATAAAAAACCGATACACAAGAGTACCGTAATTCGAAAATTTGAAGGAAGTGCACAATGTCGAAGAACCAAAATTTAGAGATATTCAAAAATTTCAGAATATTTATTTCAAAATTTATTGAACTCAAAAGTAAAAAATTTGAATGAAGAATAAATTACTAAATCAATCAAAAGTCACGAAAATTCAAAATAAAATTCTGCAAACCGTAATACCACCAATAATTTTCAAAAAAAAAAGTAAAAAATGAAATATTAGCTCCCAATAATCTTTTTTTCAAAAAGACTTAGTGTAAATCGGCACATGGACAATGAAAAAACTTCTCAATAACTGACCAACGTTTCGTCGCTTTATTTAGGACCTCTTCAGGGTCAAAAATATCTCACTAATGTAATCGTAATCATAAATTCAAGTTCCCCTTTATTACATTTTCTTTCCACAGTGTCATTCTAAAACTTTCAATGAAAGTCAGAGTCAATAGTGACCTTGTCACTTCGCCTGAAGGCGGAAACTTTTTTGGATACTTATGAAAGAGGACGAATTTAAATTATTTGATATATAATCCTTTTTTAATTTTTCCAATTAAGTTTCAATTTCCCAAAATTAATAAAAAAATCCCTGAAAACTCCTCGAATCCGGAAAATCGCAATAAAAAAAAATCAAACCCTCTCCAACATTATTCTTGATATATTCTTAAAATGTTCACTTTCATTCAAACTCGATTTTTTCATCTCTTTTCTGTAATTGTTTGAGTTTCAGATGACGGGACATGAGAAATCGAGGGTTTTGAAAGACGATTTCAGGCGCGCGAGCGCAAAAAAAATGTAAGAAAAAGTAGAACCAAATGAGAGAGAGAGAGAGAGAAAGCGACAGGCAGGTGCATCTCGTGTGGTGACACTCCCTCCACCACGTACGAATATACATAATATATACATTGAGGGGGGAAGGGGTGGGTAGGATTATGTGATGTATACATAAAGACATATGGAATTCATATAGAAAAAGTGCATGGTTTTCCCCCTGGATTTCGCGAAAAAAGTAGATGGCTAAAGTCGGCGCAAGTCTTTGATAAATTTGCGAATTTCGGCCGTACTTGGCTGGTCATTCATATACGGCCTTTTATGGTAAGCTATAAATTCGCGAATGGTAACATTGGATGCGGGTAAAGAATTTCTTCAACTTTTATAAGTAATTTTCATCGTACATTTCCGGATAAGAAAATGAAAAATTGTCGATTTTTACTTATAAACAGAAAATTTAGGAATTTCTTTTCTGCGAAATGTAAAAACCAAAATTTTAAAAATAACGAAGGAATGGATTTTGCTTATTTAAAGGATTTTTTTTTATCCAATAAAATAAATACAAGGTAAGAAATTTCAATAATATAAGAAACTATTTTTATATTAAGTTGTAATAATTTTTTTCCTCATAATAGAATTTTTATTATTTTACAAGGAATCGAAAATCAAAAATTGATGTAGTAGCTTTGAATTTTTCGATTTTTTAAAACAATATCTTGTATTAAAAAAAATAATCGTGATCAACCATTCATAATTCAACGACGTAATTTTTTTTACTGATTAGCATATGCAGCAGAACAATAATTTTACCCAAAAACATTATAATTTAAGATTCATTCAATCAGATTCGGGCTTTTTAAGATTTATCGAAGTATTGTTTCGGCCGAAACTCGCCAAAAATGGTCAAGTGCAGTTTGCAGTTACGACCCCAAAACAGGAAGGCATTATGGGGCCCTAATAATGCCCATTTTCCTGAGCGATCAAACACGGTGATAAGAAAAATTGGACGCCCTTTATGGCTGACTTTATCAATCATCTCTTCCTTCCTCTAGTGAAATTCTATTCCTATGCAGTGAATCGCAGAAATTTATAGTAACCGTAAAATAAAAATGTTAGTTGAATTCATTCATCAATATTTGCAACTAGATTTAGTTGGAAAAACAAAGAGAATATCTTTTTTTATGTTAAAAATATTATTTTTGGAAAATACTTAAAAACTCTACTGATTTAGATATTAAGTCAATTTATTTTCCAGCTCTTATAAATAGTGTGAGTCTTAAAACAACAATGAAAAATTTTTCATATGATTTTTTCTGTGATTTGGAGTTTATCATGACACGTGTTCATAAAAATTTGGGAATTATCTACAGTATATAATATGATGATTGATTTTTATGAAAATACGAATTGTTAAGATTTTGCGTTCTCACTCACATGATTAAATTTTGAAAAGGGTGCAATGTTTGACACCAAAAGCTAAATACTTGTGAAATAAAGGATTTTGAAAACGTGGCTCGGAGTTATCGCATTTATCATCTTCAAATTTTCTTCACCGAACGATATCATTCTGTAAATAACAATGAAAAAGTTTAAAAATAGTTGAAATGAGAAAATTTCTGAAGAAAAAAAAATGCAGTTAACGTACTATCATTTGTTGAAACGAGTTCAATGACAATGAAATCAAAATAATGATTAAAGTAGAGTCAAAATGAAAGAAAAATTTTTTCAGACGTTGAAACTTCAGTTTTGTACCGGTATAGTTTGACAATTGATTTTTAAGAATAGATTTTACATCAGTAACAGTTGAATTTTTTTACTGATCTGAAAAAGTGATTTTACTATCATAAAAATTATTAAATGTGATTTCAGTGTTTAAAAATTTTTTTTGACGATTAGTAGTTTTAGAATTCAGAGTTATCGATATGTACCTATAACCAAAATTGAAACTTCAGTATTTTGATGTATAAACTTTAGCATTTATGTAACTATTAAAAATCAATCTTTTTTCATCAAGTTAGCGAAACGTAAAATTTCTAAAAATCAATTATGTGCAGACGTGAAGATCATAAAAATCTTATCAGTAATTATTAAATTACTTTTAAATTGTTTGAAAGCATTTGAAACGTGTTTATAAAACCAAGATTACAATTAAAAATTTGAACTATAGTTATAATATGGCAGCTGATAAACATGAAAAAAAAATTTTTTGTTTAACGATTCATAGTCTGAAATCCAAATAAATTGATGTTTTGAATATAGAGAATTTAGTTTTTCACAATTTTATATCGGAATTCAATTTTGATTTTCCAAACTTTGTAAAAAGAGAAATGAAAGGAATTGATTATTAGCAGATTTTTAAATTATAATTATTTACTCTTCTGAAAATTTTTAATTGAAACTTACAAAAATAATAAGGGAATGAGGATTATTAAATTTATTATACATATTATATCTTCTACATATTTATCATCATAAAATAAAATTTCAAATACAAATACATGATTTTCAACATTCATATTAAAACTGTGCTTTTTATCATTAGAGAAAATTTTTGTGTAATTTTATTTATTTTATTTATCACATATACACACAATACAGCAAAGGTATAAATAATAATGAAAATTAGCTATGCAAGATTTTAGATTGAGTATTTTAAATTAATAAATTCAAATAGTTGGGTAGAAATAAAAAAAAGTACTTATAATTTTATTTATTTAATTAATATCAGTATTACTATCAAATAAAGAAAGCCATTTTTTCGATTTTTTATGATACATTCTCTAAACTGCAAAACCAAAAAATGTTTCATCCTATAAATATTGTATCGCAACCCTCTCCAGTATTCTAAGTTTTTCCAATAAATAATATATGATTCACACTATCAAATTCTGATTTTTATCAATCTGAAATTTGGAAATTTTGAATGAATTTCTCTGAAAAACCTTCAATTTAAAAATTCTTTTTCGTATATCCTTACATGCCGTTTAGCAACAATAATTTATAGTGTAGGCAAAAAAAAATTTACGAGTTTTTTTCTGAAAAATATATTTTTTAGGAATTCTGAGTTCCTGATCTTCTACAAATAGATTTCAAGGACACAATTTTTCAATTTATTTTAAATTGAAATAAAATTTGTCGTATTTAAGAATTTATATAGAACATATATATTTGTTATGATTGTAATATCTCATGCAGTAAATTTCAGAAAAACTATGGAAAATTCGATTTTCACGATTTATAAAAGCGATTCAAATTTCCAATTTTGCTGTATCTAAAATTTGAATTTCAAGTTTTTAAATTGGTAATTTACTTTTAGGTACGAATTTGTCATGTTTTTTATTGAATTCTATTTAATTTATTTATGCTTTCAAATATGTAACAAAGTAATGTTAAATAAATAAATAACACACCGTTCTTATTCACTTGCGACTTAAAATTTTTTTAATTTCGTTATTTTGTATTTTTACATTCGAATTAAATAAATTTTAAATAAAGAAGTACAATCAAAAACCTGAAATTACCAGTAAAATGTTCTGCTTTTTGCAAACTCAAATTTTCACTTTTCCATGAAAAATCCCTGAATTTAGATTTCTGAGTTATTTACTTCAAAAACATACCTGAAGTTCCAAACATTTACGACATAAACGAAAACGTTAAAAAATTAATTTTCCATTTCCGCCCATGGTTGAAATTAAAAATAATAAGAAACGTTAAATAACATTTTTTAAATATCAAAACTATGAATTAATTCTACCACTAAGAATGATAAAACAATTTTTTTTTGGTTTATTTCAAAGCGTTCGGAACTTCAGAGACTTATTTCAAAAACATGAAATTCAAAACCGAATTTTTCATAAAAAGTCTTCAAAATTTGAGTACACACATCTTCAATTATTTTTCCTCATTTTCCTCAAACACTAATCAATCTCATAAATTTTCCAAAAATATTCAACCACCAAAACTCCCTTGTCCACGCCTCCAACAATCGATTTTTCAAAATTTCAGATCTCCTCGATTCACACAAAACCCTGTGTACAAAACAAAAAACTCAACGTCCCCAAAAAAAAAACAGTTCCAAAAAAAAAAACTCTCCACTAAAACGTTAAGGGTGAGGCGCACGAAGAAAGGGTGCAGCACCGTGCAATGACAGGCGAAACCAAAACATAGTATCTCGCGCAAAAAAAAACCTCAACACAAACCCATTGTAAAAAAATGACCATCCCGAATATATATCCCGGAATAAAACGCGATTCACCGACGAAAAAGCAGTTTTCCCGTAGAAATCTGGGAAACCCAAGTTGAATTGGAGGGCCAAAGCTGGGGGTCGCAGAGGCAGGGCGGACTCGAGAAATGGATAACTTACCGGACACTTTGTTGCCGGCTATTCGGTTGAAGCAGTTGGTGAAAACGGCGTATAAATGTAAGTGTTCGTCCGACATTTTCGCGCTTTTCCCTCGCGAAATGACCTAGGGTGAAAAATTCGCCCGCAAGAGCTTTTTTTTTGCTCACACTGTACTACACTCACAACACGATCACGATACGCACACAACTGAAGTGCGCGGGGTAACGTCAAGCTCGGCCTTTCAGCATTCGGCAGGGTTCATAACGTTGGGACGAGGGCGCGAAGAGAGCGGATCGGACTGGACCAATCAGAGGCGAGTTTTGGGTGGAAGAGAAAGGACTGCGAGCGCTAGAGACGCGGCGACGATTTGAATTTGTCCGTTGGGTTATGTACGTTCGGTGAGTTTTGAAACTTGATTTTTTTGGCGGAGAGTGTTTTTTTGGATTGTTTGTTGAAAAGTTTTTTAAAAAACGTTTTCTTTGTATGACTGTATGACGTGATTTCTTTTGACGTTTGAAATTATGGATTTATCGAACGTCTTACAGCTGTGACAAAAAGTAGTGTGTAGAATGTTTTTTATTTGCAGCCAATCTTAGATAATCCATAACTATTTTAAAATAATATACAAGGTGTACCGAAATCCTCGTACTAAAAAGAAATCTAATATTCCTTTTTGAATTTCAAGTCGAAACTTCAACTCGAAACACTTTTCGGAAAACTCAATATCAAAAAAGTCATTCAAGTTTGAAATTTAAACAAAAAACCCGCTCTTACGAGGAGTGGGGATAAAAACTACGTTACAAAATTTACTTAAATTTTCTTCATACTTTTCTGAGTCGAAAAGTCCTTCGCCACTTTTCGCAAAACTCAAAATCTAAAAAGATATTCGAATTAGAAGTTTTAACCAATCAGATTTCTCAGATTTCAAACTCGAATATCTTTTTTTATTTTGAGTTTTTTAAAAAGTGGCAAGAGACTTTTCGACTCAGAAAAATATGAAGAAAATTTGGTTAGAGTTTGGTTCGAGGTTTTCATCCCCATTTGTCAAAAAAGCGCATTTATTGTTTAAATTTCAAACTT
The DNA here is from genome assembly GCA_030522825.1 of Platygaster orseoliae. Lineage (NCBI taxonomy): Eukaryota > Metazoa > Arthropoda > Insecta > Hymenoptera > Platygastridae > Platygaster > Platygaster orseoliae. The sequence goes on along the minus strand of JAPYZL010193154.1, from coordinate 11,900 downwards.
GAATAACTTTTTTGATTTTGACTTTTGTAAAAAGTGGCAAAAGACTTTTGGACTTGAAATTTAAAAAGGAATATTGGATTTCTTTTTGGTACACCCTGTATATTTGATGTATATAATTTTTGGTTATGAATAATAATTATTTTTAATAATGATAATGATTATTTTGATATTATATAATTGACTTTTTGAATGAATTATGAATCATTGAAAATATAAAATAGTGATATTCTTATTAAATAGAAACTATAATATCATAATATTTTTTATAAACTATAATATTGTTATGCTCTTAAAATAGTAACTATAAAAAGTAATTATAATAAATAATAATATTTAATAATAACATTATATTTAGAGTATAATAAATAGCAGTATAAAAAATAAATACCTATTTTCCAATCCGAAAACGCTGAACTCGAATTCCAGAATGTTGAAATATGAAAAAATGACATTTTCAAAAATTTGAATGAAAATCACTTAGAATAAAGAATCAAGTCTCTAATTGAGCCTCAGTTTCCCATAGAAAAAAATCACTTAGTTAACATCTTTTTTCAGAGACTTACACAATAAGTAAGATTCTCCTTTACGGAAACTTCACAGAAAAAATGTTTGGTTCCACTAACCATACATTCCGTGAAGTATGGATCAACCAAATTTTTAAGTATGACAACCAGAGTTTAGGTCATGATAACCAAATTTTTCATTACGACTACTAATATCAAATATTTATAACGAAAACTGTAATTAAAATAAACAAAACTTTGGTTGATCTATATTAAACTGAATGATTTGGTTGCTGGAACCAAAAATTATTTCCCGTGTTTTTCGACTTTCGCACATCATAAAGAAAAATGGATTCAATAAATTTTATAAATAAAATTCAAAAGGAATGTAAACTTAGAAATCATGTTTGTAATTTAGACATAATTGACATTAGAAATTTTAAAATGATTTTGATAAAATGGACTTTCAAAAAAATTTTAATACACTTCGGAAAACCTATATTCAAATAGTTTTTCAATGAATTTTGACACTTTATGGTTCAGTCAATTCTATAAATATTTGACAGTTTTCACGAAGTCATATTGTTTTATTCATTTTTAATTTTTATTTATTTATTTTATTTATTTCTGAAAAATTTTCATAAATTTTTTATTTATTTTTTTTATATATTTTATTCATTTGTTTTTTATTTATTTTTTTTATATATTTTATTCATTTGTTTTTTATTTATTTTTTTTATTTTTTCTATTTTGATGAATTTCATAAAAAAACATAATTTTCAATTGAAAATGTTATTTAATCAAAAATTATTAAACCTGAAAATTTGAGTTTTTAAAAACTAAAACTTTACGATCCGAAAATTGAAACTTGTGTAAAAAGTTAATGCAATTCCGAAAATATCTGACTATTATATTTATTTCACAGACGAGTAAATTTCAAGATTTTAAAGTCACGCCAGAAAATTATATGGAATTCTCGAAACAAAAACCTTTAAATTCATAAATTTATAAATCAAAAACCAAAAGTTTTTTCAAAATGTATTATTCATACCACAACGTATATGTAATGTAAAGTCATGTTATCATTATACATTTAACAATCGCTCTTATATTAAATAATTTGTCTTCAGTCACCCATATAAACATTATTTCATGTACTTATACCAACATACTAGATTTTCACACCATAATACTCAAATGGAAAAAATTATGGTGCTCAATAGTATAATCACAGATGCTACATTTTAATATAATTAAGTGATCCCTGGGAGTCATTACAATTCATTTAATACTTTCAATTTGTTCATCATCATCAACGATTTAATCATCCTGGATTTTTGTACTTTCCGGATAAAAACTTTCCCGAAATGTATTTTCAAAGTATCTTAAAAAAATGGCAGGTTTTTTATATTGCATTGTTTTTACGTAGCATATTAAAACTTTGTATATGGATTCTTCATTATTATAGGGTAACATCACTAAATGATACTACTGTTATATCAGTTACATAATTTGCAAATCAATACATTTTTAGAATGAAAAAACGTCTGTAAGAGAATAGACTGTAAATTTACGATATGCAAATACACTATGTCAAAACAAAAGTTCACAAATGTTAAATCAACTATTCAATTAAGTAAGAAAAGAGCAGAAATTATGCAATTTTGTTTGAGACTAGCTTTAATCGAATTTTCATTTAAAAAGATTTCAAAATTAAAATTTCTTCTACAGTCACTACTGAAAAAACAAAAAAATAAAAAATTCTTCTTGTACAAATCACCATCAAAAACAACACAAACCTTCGGATTTTTGTTGTACGAAAGTTATTTTTATTATATAAAAGTCAAAATAAAAAAAAAAAAAATTAATTGCATACTAGTTATAAAATTGATAAATTAACATAGATTCGATTTCTTTTCTAATTGTTTGAGAAAATTAGTGATTCTTTTCAAAGTTACAAGTCGTGACATAGAATATAAAAATTACAACTTGAATCTTTAGAAATTTTTCAACGTTACAAAAAATTGATCTCGACATGTACAATGTAATTTTTGAAACTTTTCTTGAATTTCGCGTTTAAAATACAATTTTCTTTGTCGTAGGAAAACATTCCACGTAACAGTGAATTTTAAATTAAATCCTGTCAAATTCAGAAACTGGCTGACGATGACCTGGCTGCGAAATATCTTCGTAGTCTTGGCGACCAAAGCCTGTCAAAGAATAAGGAAAATTATTATTCAGACTATTGATTCTTTGTTTAGTATTAAAAAAAAGTGGATCGTATAACAAGAAAATAATATATGTGATGCACCGCGAGATGAGAGTCCTTACGCAAAAGGAGCATAAGGGACATTTTCTCGCAGCACGTCAAATATGCAGGTTTAATACTCAGATTACTAAAAATTTCATCATTATGTCAATTTTTGGATGATTATTGATCATTCAATCCAACGTACGTGATGTAGTGCAATTAAATAATAAATTTTAAATCCATTATTTTTTTTTTTTTTAATAAATTCATATAACGATATGATACCGAAAATGCATTCGTGCAGTTTTATGTGTAAAACAATGATTGATACATAAAATTAAAGTAAAAATTAAAATAATTTTTACCCATTGAAGGAACTCCCACGAAAACAGAAGCAAGTGAACCATTTCTTTCTTGGCCTAATCGTAGTAAATATGAACTACTGAATGCTCGAAGAATCAAGTTTATTCCCAAACACACTGCGCTCCATGTGGGTAAAAATCCTGTAACGCAACAGTGCATGTAATTTGATTTCATGCACTTTTCACATTTTCATGCACATTTCAATGTTTTCAAGAAAAATATTCTTTATCTCATTTCGTTAAATAATTTTATTTCAAACAGTTAAAGAAACGAGTCATCAGTGAATGAAAATTTATGAAAAATATACTAAGTAGATAATTCGAATGTTTCTCGTGACGAATTATTCAAATAAAGATTCATGAACATTAAAAATCGAAATTTTTATATTCCAATGTTCTTTTAAAATTGATTAAACTTGTAACAGTGAACTTATGTTCAATGATTCAATCAATTTATCAGTGAATTATTATTATGATTTCTTATTTAATTGAAAGATCTCTAATTGTTATAAAAATTTTACGTGAGCATTTAATAAGAGAACTATATAAATACATCATTTCATTTGATAAAACAAAAGTTTGAAAAAATTTTTTTTTACCAAGAACGTGATGCTTTCAGAATTATTTAGTTATTGTATTTATATCTAAAATACAAAAATTATCGAGTTTTTCTAAAATACGTTTTCAAAAAATTATAAAATTAATAGTTGATTTTTATATGTAATTTAAAATTCTTTTGTAAACTCTAGAATTCAAGAATATATAGCGTAGTAAAAAGTTGAAAATGCAGAAAATTATTTTACCAAAATGATAACCATAAGCGTTATTGCAGTAGGCTATTAAAATCATCAAGTCAGCAATGAAACCAACGACGTTCAAAAAAAGGGCCTGTAACAAACCGAATTTTGTGCAAATAACTTTAAGGATTGTGAATATTTTTTAAATAGCTAGTTTAAATTTTTTTTCATACCTCCATTAATTTTTTATATCACTGTCAGTTATTTTAAGAATATATCTTTCGAAAAAAACTGGATGATTTAATTTATATTTTCAAGCATTGACTGCAGCAAAGATACAAATTTTTTTTTTTTTTTTGGTTTAGGAAGAAAATTTCTGCCAGTAATAAATATTTTGTAATATTATTTACTTTTTTACTATAGTTAAGCAATAACTATTGAAGAGTCCTTAACTTTTTTTTTGTCAGATTATAGAATGCATAACATTATACTTGAAAGTGACATAATTTTTCGAAAATATTTTTGTCATTTTTGAAAATATCAAACTTTTCGTACAGAAATATTAAAATTTTTTTTATAGTTTGAAAATATTTTTAATAGAAAACCTAAATTTTCAAGGGTATCAAAATTAAAATCTTTTTAATATACATTTTTGGAAATAATCCCATGAATTTGGGGTTGAGAATCCCTGTATAAATTTTACACTTAGAATTTATGTAAAGACACTTGAAAACTTACGAATTGTAATGGTTCATCTGATTCTGCGCTGTGTACAGCCCACATAAGACTCACGAAAAACAGAGTGTTGTATATAACTATCGCATGTGGATTCCACCCTCCTTGCGTTGTTCTAATAAATAAAAAAAAATTATTTATAAAAATAATTTTACTGAAATTTCAGATAAAATATGTTTTTTTTTTCTTACGCTATGACTAGCAGCAAATGGCATGCGAATATAATCTGTAAATTAAAAAAACATGAAAATTATACATATACAAATAGAGGCCTTATTGTTATAAAAAATTAAAGTCAATAAATAAGCGACTTTCAACTCTAAAAATTGAAAATTATCAAATTTACAGTCAAGAGTTGAATATTTCATTGAAATATACCGAAAAGAGATGAAATACCATTAGAAAAAAATATTCATATTCAAACGCTCCCGGCCAACTTCAGGTAGTTACAAGAGTGAAGTGAGCGTTAAACATGGCCGCACCTCATCATAACAATACCCGCGCTTATTCAATTTACTTCATTTTCTCTTTAGGAAAAAATGATTGAGAATTAATAAAATTTGAAATTCAGAAATTCTGTTATGAATATTATCATAATATTAATAGTAATAATAATAATATTAGGCACAGACTTATTGTAATGCAACACAAAAATTTTTATATTATTCAAGTTATATCATGTTTCAATAAATCCGACATTTAAGTATATTTTGTCTATCAAAAACTGGTGAATAGTGATAAATTACAATTATCTTTATCTATGATTCATAAAGATGCAAGAAGAACTTACAAACGTATCATTCTCTCACAGCAAGAAAGTCCCAGGGACATCCCCGGGACCGTGTGCTGTTAGGGTTTCATTTCATTATTAAATATTTTCCTAAAATTCCAGTAGTAATATTATTAAAATATTTCAATATTATAAGGTAGAAAGCTATTTGATTATTAGAACGAAATAACGACGCAAAAGAAAATCCATGCCAGACCAATGTAAATGAATACGTAAATCAATAAGGAAATTTGATACCTGAACACTCCACAACGTAAAGAAAAAAAGAAAGACAAGGGTAGCATTAAGAAACCTTAATACTTTGCAACGACAATTAAAAACATAAATAATCAACGAAAATCAATTAAAAAAAATTTAACTCTCATTTTACCTTTAATGGCCGTTGGCTCAATTCCGAAAAATTGGGCATTTTTTGTGTACAGAATTTCGGGATGACTCACAAAATTTACCATATAATAATATACACTCTCTGGTATTTTTCACAGTTTATCTACAAGGAAGATAAAAAAACTATGAATCATGATTTTCTGAACGTTTGGCAGAGCGCGACAAAGTTGGACACAGTGCGATAAAGTCGAAACTGACAATATGATAATCACTGTGAATCATATGTTTACACGTAAATGAAAACAAGCTCGAGACCGGCTTCGAAAACTGTACTGTCATATCATCTGTGTAGTGTGAAGAGAGTTATGAAGTATTGAACTGTTTATGATTGACAGATTTCTACAATAACGACCGAGTGTAAGTTATTTCAAAATAACTTTGAGATAAAAAGTTTTTTTTTTTTTAGTCGTTACTGATTTTACACATGTGGAAAAATCAGGAGAATTACAAGAATGTCTGTAAGCAATGAATTCAACATTAAAAAATACGATGAAAACTATTCCGATTTTAAAATTCTTCTGACGTCATTGAAGTTTAACACTTAATTTGTTTAAAAAGTTTCAACGAACTTTTTTCAATTTGAAAAGTTTAGAATTATTATACGTAGTTCCTATCATATGGTGCAATGAAAAAGTGTAAAATTTAAACAAAGTTGAATTCGAAATCCATTTTCCTCTGGATTTTTTAGATAATCTTGAACATATGTACCTGAATAGTAAAATCAAACAAACAAGTAATAGTTTAACAAGAAGATACGAAAACTCTGACGAAAAATGCTTATCAACATTTACAATTAGATTGGAATTTCTGCATTCGTTCGAAGTCTTTACTGGAAATTGAGAATTTGTGTAATGTAATGAATAACAGATGCTCAAATTGCATTTGAAATCCAAGAGGTAAGGTAATTACAGTTGATATCCAGACTGGCAAAGAGAACGTGGGAAAGTGTCAATGGTAAGGATGGTCTGAAACGATAAATTGTTCACTGGATGAAAAGAGAATGAAAGGAAGAAAGGAACTCATTCTTTCAGTTCACTATCATTTTTTGAACGTAACTTACTAATCGTTCAATATAAAGCATGTATCTGAAAGCAAAAAAAATTCGATGTTATTTTTTACAAAATTAAAAATCAAAAAAGTTATTTATGTTTGAAATTTTTACAGTAAATGCACTTCCTCGACAAGTGCAGATAAAAGTCATGTGCCACTTTTCGAAAAACTCAAAATAAAAAAAAATTTATGAGTTTAAGTCTGAGAAATCAGATATGGTAAAAACTCCTAACTCGAATATTTTTTTTTGATTTTGAATCTTGCGGATTCTTTGCATTTTACTGAACTTTTAGTTTAAACAATGAAACATTTTCAATTTAAAAAAATGTTACGAAATTTTAGAAGATTTCAAAACTAAAAAAAAAAAACAAAAAAATTTTCGGAAGATTATATATATATTTTCAGACAAATGCAAGTAGGATACTAAAACGTATTTCATAGAATAAATTTATTTTTAAACTCATTTATAGAAATAATGTAAAAATCTCTAAACTCATGGCTCGAACCTAAAAATTAAAAAATTGCAAGTTTTTTTTTTCAATTATCAACAGAAAATCTAGGAGATAAGATTGAATCATTACAATTTTAATTGAACAAATGTAGAGAATACAGAATATTATTTGTATTTTCTATCTCATCTGTATGTTTTATCACAAATCACACAGATTTTTGTTCCGATTCAACAAGATTATTTAATCTCGGCAGTGAGTGTCAGTTGAAAATTATTGATGATGTGAGAATACACGTGTTAGTCAGTTACTCCATTGTAGACCAAATCTTAATCAAGAAAAATATCTATTATCATCTTTGTGTCCTGAGATTTCATATATTAATAACTCAGCATTCTTCGAGTTACAATTTAAAATCAGTGAGTGATAACGAACTTTATCAACTTGGCGATTGAGCACTATCGTAGTTTATCAATTCGTTAAACATCATGTATGATGCAAGATGCTGTAATGATGGAAAATGATTCATTGCATTTGGAGAATGTCATTTGCTAAAACCTGCTTATTTTCGCTTATTTTAGTGATATTTCAATCATAGCAGAAAAATGGATTTTCTGAAATTGATGAATTCATCAACTCGTAAAAAGCTAACTAATCAAAAAATTTAAAAAACGCAAGTCGTAAAAATGATGGAATTAATTATGATTTTATAAAAACGTTAGTTATCAAGAAATAAATATTCGATTGATCAAATCTACTCATTCCATAAAAATTTTTTCACGATATAAAATTAAATAAATTTTATAACTTAAAATAATAAATTTATTAATACATCAATGGAATAATAATATATTATTGCAATTTTTATTTCTTACTACATGTACGTGAAATATTGGTATTAAATTCAAAAGTTATGATAAACAAAGTAAAAGTTTTTAAGTTCAGACATTGATATAATTAAAATTTTGAAATCGTTGTGGGAATGAAGTGAGTAATTGAATCACTCAAACGTATATATTAAAGTTAAGACATTTTTGGTTTCAATAAAAAAATTGCAACAATACACGTGTATTTCAAATTTCAAAAAGACCTTGTATTTTCAATTTTGTAGTTTGATGAAAGAATTTAAAATTTCGTTATTTTCGAATCTGGGAAAGTGAATTTCAAAGACAGAGCATGAAAATTAAAATACTTTTTTTATTAATAGATTGACAAACTCTGATGTTAACAAAGTTTACAACGTTGAAAAATCACACGAAAATTTTTTCTCTGAGATTTATCAGTGGTTTAAAAGCTCATTCAGTGAAGCCACTAAAAATTTTTGACAAAAAAAATTCATTAAATCATCGACGATGAAATTCGCCGTTTTAAAAAAAGGTCGAACATTTAAGATTTTTGTAATAAAAACTTTTCTTATAAAATTTTATTTTCTGTAGAAATGTTTATAAACAATTTTCTTCATAAAAATTCAGTTCATAAGAAATGTACGAGGTTTGAATATTTTTTTAAAAAAATTTGAAATTTCTTGTAAAAGTGTCACTGGTTTTTATGAAAAAAAAATTTTTTTATTAGAATTTTCTAAGATCGACCTTATAAGAAATTTCTGATTGTTACAAGAATTTTGCAATTTCTTAAAAGAATCAATATCACTAGTGTTTAAACATGTTTAAAAAATTGGTTGTGAGGGGCTTCGTCGAATTTGTTTTTTCAAGGTTTCATATTATTTTTGGTTAATCTCAAAAAAAAATATTCGTGTGATTCTTCAACGTTGTAAACTTTATGAAAATCAAACTCTGGTTGAAAATCTTAGAATTTTTCAAGCTTATAAAAAAATTAACTAATATTTGCCATATTTTTTTGATATACATATTTAAAGAATATTTCGAAAAAGTGAAACATAAAAACTATATTCTTGCCTGAAAAATCTAACAAAAGTGACAAAATTTTCAAAATTTATATGATACTATTAATTTTGAAATTTTATTCACTTTTGTTATAGCCATACCAAGATTTATCAAATAAAAGTACGTCGAATAATAATTATTGTTAGATAACAAATTTGAGGAAATTTTTACTATTTATGCCTGAAAAATCTAGTTACCATTAAGGTTGATAATAAAAAATGTCTATTTGCAATGTATTATCACGTCGAGAAAATGTTGTCGTAATGTAATCCACGCATTAGATATCCGCTTTGAACCAGACATAAAATATTAGACGGTTTTCTGAATTGTATAATTTTTGAAGGAACTATTCATTCATAGCGAATTTTCGCACTAACATTAAAAAAAATTGTTATGCGTTTAATAATTGTATATTATTGTACTTCATATAGATAAATTAATATATTTTTCATTCTCAGCATAGATATTACACTCTAAAAATGTTATCTCATTTTCAGATGCAACAAAATCAAGACATGACTTGAAATTCAAATATTACACGATAAAAAAGATTTTCTATTTTAACATAACTTGACAGAACGAATTTTTTTGCAGCAGTAGTTTTATTTTTGTGTTACTCAAATAAATCTTTATTGTTGCCAAAGCACAATCATGATGCATAAACTTCCAAAATTCACAAAGTATTTGTTGAGGCAACACAAAAATAAGCTACTGCTGCAAAAATAATTCGTTCAATCAAGTTGTGTTGAAACAACACATCTTTTTCTAATTCAGCAAATCCTTTTCTTTCGTGTTTAAAATCAAACGATTCCAAGTAACTCATTACTAGCAAACCCTGAATTTTCCCCATGCTACTGTATTTCTTCCAAGAATTAGTCTCATTACCCGAGAAAAGAAGATAGACGAACGCATGTAATGACGCAAAGAGTTGATCGCCCTTGGACGTAGGCTCTAGGCAATGCTCGCCAGAAAGCTGGATATATTCCTGCACTCGAAAGAGTTGAAAAAGAGGGGATCCATCTTAAAGACACCGAACATATAGCGCCTCGCTCGCGGTATACCTCAGTACAACTCGAACCGTTCATTCGCTCTTTCCCGAATTCAAATTCCTCTCACCTCCAGTAAACCACAGTGAAAATAAAAAAATTCTGAGTTCTGTTTAGAAGATAATTAAGGTTGGAAAAATTATTTGAAATTTCGTCCATGTGTCCCTTTGACTGATTTTATTGAAATCATTTGGTTAGAGATTGAGGGGAGTGAGAGGAAAATGCGAATCTCGGAAAATTCGCGTTACCCCTGAAAAAGTGTGAGGATGCCGCCCGAGGAGGGAAGCTGCGCAGGTGACGCAGCACCGCAGAGGAAGAACCAAACGGGGGATGAAGCTCTCGGGGAAAACGCTGCCGCAGGTGCTCGGGAAAAGCCGGAGCGTACGGGCACTAAGATGAAGGTCGCCGAGGAGAACAACAACAACGACAACAACATGGACTTCGATGACCTCTTGCCCCACGTGGGCGAGTTCGGGAACTATCAGAGGATCCTCTTCCTGCTCATGATACCCTTCGCCTTCTTCGTCGCTTGGGTGTACTTCACTCAAATCTTCATTACCCTCGTGCCCGAGAAGTATTGGTGCAAGGTTCCGGAACTTTCTCATCTTCCGGTCAACGAAAGGTATTTTTTTTTATATTGGTGTAGTGTTATTTTCTATTTTGCACTGATGCTCTTAATGTAATAATGGAGAAGAACATGTATCTTGAGGTTTTTTGGTAATGGTACTTGAGTTTTCTTCGGTTTGAGGGTTTTGTTGGTGAATTTTGAGGGTTTGTTGTATGGTGAAGGATTTTTGTGGGTTTTAAACTGAATTTAAGAAAATGTGTTGATTTACGAGAAAAAAGAAATTTTGGAGAACTTTCGAGATTTTTAGGGTTTTAAGGTTTTGAAAAATATGTCAACTTATTTTAAGGTGTTCATTTTTTGTAAATTATGGTAATTTTTTGTGTGAACTTCGATGCATTTAATGTGTTTTTGTAGTGTTATCAGAACTGTTGAGGAATTTTTCAAGTTTAAGAAACTTTTTAAAGAATTTCTTTCGGGACATGAAATTTCCGTAAGTTAGTACAGTAACTCTTCTCCCCCCCCCTCCCTCTACTACATATGTAAAAGAACTATATGTATCTAAATTTTTTTGGATATCTTATTTGAGTTTTTTTATTTCTTCGATAATTTTTGAGGTTTTAAATTTGAATACAAGAAAATGAATTGGTTAACGAGGAAAAGGGACTCAGAGAAAAAACGTTTTCTTCAGCTTTTTGAGTAATTTTTTGTATTTAAGTGTTTTTGAAAATATTAATGTTCATTTCAAGTTGATTTTTTTTGTGAGTCAAGGTATTTTCAAAGTTCATAGAATTTAAAAAAATTTTTGGAAAGATATTTAGTAATTCTTTAGGTTAAGGAAATTTTTTTTACATTTTGTCGTATCTGTTATAGATTTTGAAGAATTTAAAAATGTTGGAATATTAGAATATTCTTGTACTGAAACTGTTTGTTCTATTCCATTAAAAAATTTTCTATTCGTTGAAGAAGTATCAGAAAATTCAATTTTTGATATCTTCCAAAATCATATGAATATTATACAGTTGAAGGGTCGGTGGTCAAAAGATGATAACTGACATTTGACAAATTTTACAGGGTAACGAAATCGTCTCCGCATTTTGTTAATTATGAATATTTTTCAT
>JAPYZL010193132.1:0-13346 GCA_030522825.1 Platygaster orseoliae | reverse complement strand
AATAAATAAAAACGTGGTTTGTGAAAAAAATCAAGTTAAAGGACTTTTATTGCATCCGCCAATTAGGGGGTCGGTATGGGACCATGTTACCCTATATGACATTTGTGTGACAGTGATTTTTCTAGGACAATTATAAATTTTGAATATTCTGTAATTGCAAAGAATTTTTTACATTTTGAGCCAGTTAAAATCTTCATAACTTCATTGGAGTATTATAAAATTGTTAGAAAATTGAGGCATTGCAAAATTTGGCTATTCTTCGTTTTTTTGTTAGAGATTTTGAAAATTAATTTGACTTTCAGAATATCAAGTATTTTTTTTCCAGAGTTATAAATTTGTTAACAATTGAGGTTTCATAATCTTGTAAAATTGACGATTCTAAACAATTTTCAGAAATTATACAAAATCCCTGATAATCCAAAAAAAACCAAAATTTTTAAGTTTATATATTTTTTTTTCTGCAATTTCTTTGAAGTTCCAAAAAATTTCTATATATGTAGAATTTCAATTTGTGTACCATTGAAAAATTCTGCGATTATGGAAAATTCACCTAATCTTGAAATTTTTAAGATATTAAGACACAAAAATTTGAGAAATTCTGTATTATTGCTGATACATTTGAATTCAGTGGAATATTAATATTTTCAGTGACTCGATTGAAGAGAGACACAAATATATTTCGATTGATTAATATCTGAAAATAATTTATTAATTATGAATTGTTAAATATTGATGAATATTTATGAATAATGAACATTTCTCATGGTTTTCATGTTTTATTATGCATTCTGAAAATTTGTAAAATCGATAATTCTAAACAATTTTCAAAAATTATACAAAATTACGGAAACTCCCAAAAATACAAAATTTTAAGGTTTTCTTCTTTTTGTCTGAGATTCTTTTAAAGTTCTACGAAATCTCCAAATATAGAATTTAAATTTGTGTACCATTGAAAAATTCTGCGATTATGGAAATTTCACCTAATTTTAAAATTTTGAAAATCTTAAGCGACCTTAAGACACAAAAATTTGAGAAATTCTGCATTATTACTCATACATTTGAATTCAGTAGAATATTAATATTTTCAGTGACTCGATTGAAGCGAGAAACAAATATGTTTCGATTGATTAATATCTAAAAATTAATTATTAATTATGATTTTTTAAATACTGATCAATAGTTTTAAATAATGAACATTTCTCATGGTTTTAATGTTTTATTATGCATTCCGAAAACTTGCAAGATTGATGATTCTAAACAATTTTCGAAAATTCTGCAATATTCCAAGAAATTCGAAAATTCGAAAATTTTCAAGTTTTCTTTTTTTTTTCTGCAACTCCTTTGAAGTTCGACAAAATCTCCAAGTATAGAATTTAAATTTGTGTACCATTGAAAAATTCTGCAATTATGGAATTTTACCTAATTTTGAAATTTTAAGATCTTAAGACACAAAAATTCAATAAATTCTGTATTACTGATACATTTGGATTCAGTGGAATATTAATATTTTCAGTGACTCGATTGAAGAGAGACACAAATATATTTCGATTGATTAATATCTGAAAATGAATTATTAATTATAGATTGTTAAATATTGATAAATAATTACGAATAATGAACAATTCTCATAGTTTTCATGTTTTATTATGCATTCTGAAAATTTGTAAAATTAATCATTCTAAACAATTTTCAAAAATTATACAAAATTTCGGAAAATTCCAAAAATCCAAAATTTTTTAGTTTTTTTAATTTTTTTTCTACATTCTTCTGAAGTTCCACAAAATCTCCAAATATAAAATTTAAATTTGTGTTCCAGGCGTGTACATAGAAAAAATTTTCGGGGGGGGGGGGTTGTTAAATTCAATTTTTACCTCTAAGAACGATTTTAAAAAGACTTCAAAAACTTCACAATTTTTCCACATTTCGGGGGAAGGGGGGTTTGAACCCCCAAAACCCCCTTCCTGCGTACGCCCCTGTTGTGTACCATTGAAAAATTCTGCGATTATGGAATTTCACCTAATTTTGAAATTTCTAAGATCTTAAGACACAAAAATTTGAGAAATTCTGTATTACTGATACATTTGAATTCAGTAGAATATTAATATTTTCAGTGACACGATTGGAGAGAGACACAAATATATTTCGAGGTTAGGAGAAAAGAGAGAAACAAACAGAAAATCGCGTCACGAAATATATGGACTCTAATTATTACAACTTTCATTAATTTCACAAATTTATGCAATACTTACAAGCTGAAGGAATTTTCAAGATATTTGAATGTCGAGCAATGACACTCATTATTTTCCAGGCGCTTATTTGTACTAAGAAAAATTATTTTGAATGTTTATTTATTCTGCGCAGCTGACTATTCACACACACAATGTATATTCAGTGTGTGTATCGTGGTGTGCAATCCATATCAATTTTATAGAACCTCACATTATAACTCATATAAATTAAAAAAAAAGTATTGAAATGATTTACAAAATGAAATGATTTACAAAACATCCAAATCTTTGCAAATCTCTTTTCAAACAATTTAAAACTCGTTTATTGAAAAATATTCCCTCTATTTTGTGTCCAGTCGCTGCAGTGACAATTTGGCGGGAAATTTGAAATTTACATATGTAACGATCGTTTATAAAGAAGATTTTTTTTAATTTTCGAAAAAAATTGTAATTGTTTATTTTTGGATGAAATTTCGACTATTTGTGAATTCAATTTTGTTTGTGGTTTAAAGATTATTGTTTTTAAAAAAAGTTGGCAATACCATCAAAAATAACACTTGCATTAGTTGGTATTAGTGATAAATAGATATCCAGCTGACAGTTTGGCAGTATTTACATTCATTTACATGTAAATTTTACAAGTATTTAGCACTGTCTAGCACAAATTAGAATTTCGCTGAAACTGAAAAAAATAATCCGAGGCGATGTCTCGACCGGAACATTTGGCTCCACCAGAAGTGGTAATGTTATTGTTGATATAAAAACAAAATAATACGTAAACATTTATAGTTGTTCGTTCACTATTTCAAAACAGTGACATGTGGTTTCACATTATTTATTTCTATTTTTCAGTACTATAATGAGGACGAAGCTCGAAAATATACTCAAAAGTAAGAATGTTACTTTTTTTGTCGTTGATTTTGTTGATTTACTCGTGAATATGCTTTTATCAAAAATATTGAAATTCCGCATTTTTCTCATAGTGATGTTGATTCTTATGGAAACCTTATAAAAATTTTTATAAAGTCGAGCTTGGAAAATTTTTATAAAAAAAAATTTTCTATTAAGTGACCTTATAAAAAACTTTAGAAAAAAAACTTTTTTATAAAATTATATTTTTTGCAGTAATTTTTATACAAAAATTTTTTTTTATTTTGTAAGAATTATTTTCTTATAAAAAGACATTTCTTATGAAAAAAATTTTTTTAATTGAAAATTTTTTATAAGATTGGAAAGTTTTTTATAAAAACATCAAATTTTATTTACAAAAATATGGGGCTCGAATATTTTTTTATAAAAAATGTATAATTTTTTATAAAATTGTCTCTCTTTTTAAGTTGAATATTTTTCATGAAGTTTTAATTAGGTCACTTTATAGAAAAAAATTTTTTTATATAAATCTTATAAGTTCGATTTTATAAAAACAGGATTCTTATGAAAAATTTTTGATAATTATAAAAATGTTGTTTTTTTTTAAATCAATATCATCAAAGTTCTAAAAATTCAATCCAAATAGATAAATATACTCGATTTTTTTTCTTATGCCTTTTTTTTAACATTTACAATGTAGAATTAAAAAATTCTTATACAAAGTAGATGAGATCTTTAAGAGTAATTGATTTTTTATTTGTAGATAGCAGTGTTGCATATTTTATAATCTTAGATTTTTTTATTCAAACATTACTTTTTTAATGGTATTTTTTTACTTAGTTGAATGAAATATTTCAAGATGTTATGAAATTATTTAATTTTAATTATTTAAATATTGGTTATAATTTATCAAACATCATTTTTATAAAATTTAATGAAATATTTGAAAATTGAAGTTTCAAATTTAAAATTCTGTGCTTCTCAATTTCCAAATATGCTGTAAATAATAATAATCAATAGATCTATGGATTTTCGATCTTAATTTTTACGCAGCATCCAATAGTTTCTCCAAAAATTTAAATTTGTAATCGAAAAATTATCAATTTCCCATCACTTCACGTTTTTTCCATAGAGATATTTACAAAAAATATTTGTATGTAGTTATTCGTTTTCCATGCGTATTCAGTGTTGACCAACATTAGTAGTAAGTAGATAAATCACCAGGTACAGGGCCGGATTTACCTTCCGTGCCACCCCTGGGCCAGTGGATGAAACGCCGCCCCTTTTGAAACATAGCATAATAAATTTCCTAAAAAAAAGGTCATCAGCAATAAAAAAAATTGGCGACCTTTTTTTTTAGAGATTTATCACTTAATCTTTGGACTAAATCTTTCGACTTTTGAAATTTGCCGCCCCCCGAAAATTCGCCGCCCTGGGCCATGGCCCCTGTTGGCCCTTATGTAAATCCAGGGCTGACCAGGTACAATAATTTTTTACAGCTCTCGAATAATAGAAATTCAAGAGGAAATGTGCGAACGAGCTATAGAGCTGTTGTTGCTCCCTGAAGATGAACCATGTTTGTTACTCGACATTGGTTGCGGTTCTGGATTGAGCGGCAATGTTTTGGAAGAGAACGGACACCTTTGGGTTGGAGTTGATATAGCTCAGGCCATGCTAGGTGAGAAGAAAACTAAAATTTAACTCAAAAACAGTTTTTGTATTTACAGGAACTTTTTCTAATATTTAGAATTTATTATTTTAATATCTGAGTACACTGCAAAAAACAATAGGGAATTCACATTTTTATCATGCTGGCATGCAGGCTCCAACTTTTAAAGTTGTAGTTGGGTTGGAGATTCTGAAATCTACAACTGAATTAATCTTAGAGAAGAAAACAAGTCCAGATACCAATATCCCACAAAAAATCAAATATTTGTTATTATCAAGGGCTCATTTCATATTTTATATTTCTTCTCCAAAATTTACAGTTTACTACAAAAACCAAATCTAAATAAAAGCCAAACGACGTGGATCTTCAGCGAATCTGTTAAGAACTTTTTTTAAAATCTCTTTCTCATTTTTTATTATCTTTTTTCTGTGAACGCTCAGCATACATAATCCTGTTATACTTGAATGTCGGTAATGATATTAAAATACCGAAACTATACGAGAACGCATAATTTCTCATATTTCATGATTTATAAAACATCCAAAGCAAATTTTCATGCTTAGTCATGTTTAGTTTTTTCTAGAAAAACAAAATGTTTCAGTAGTGTAAGGGGGGGGGGGGCAACTGCCTCCAAGTACAAAAAAAAAGTGGAAAATTTCATTTTCCAGATGTCGCTGTTGAAAGAGAAGTAGCAGGTGACCTTATTCTTGGGGACATGGGCGAAGGTATGCCTTTCCGAGCAGGCGCTTTTGACGGAGCCGTCAGCATTTCAGCCTTGCAATGGCTGTGCAACGCCGACAAAAAGTCCCACAATCCTGTAAAAAGGCTCAACAAATTTTTCTCGAGCTTATTCGCCTGCTTGTCGAGGTCTGCTCGAGCAGTGTTTCAGTTTTACCCGGAAAATCCGCTGCAAGTAGAACTGGTGACGACGCAAGCAACGAAAGCTGGATTTTTTGGCGGTGTTGTGATAGATTATCCAAACAGCACGAAAAAAAAAAAGTATTTTCTGGTTCTGATGACTGGGGGTGCCATGCCAATGCCTCAAGCCTTGGGAAATGAAGATAGCGGTTCTATAGGTTACGCCGCAAAAAGGTATATTTTTTTTTATGTTACAGAGCATTTACTAATTAATTATAGCGTTTCAAAACTCACCTACAATCCTTTTCGAAGTTTTTTTAATGTTACTTTGTTTTGAAATTATTATATGATTATTCCAACAGAGAACGTATAAACAAAGCACGGGGAAAGCCTTTGAAAAAAAGTAAGGAATGGATCCTAGAAAAAAAAGAGAGAAGAAGGCGACAAATAGCAGCCGGCAGTTCTCACAAATCAGTCCGAGACGACACGAAATACACTGGAAGGAAAAGAAGTGGAAGATTTTAAATGTATACTCCAGCATTAGGAAAATAAATTTTCCACAAAAAAGAAACCAATATTTTTTGTATCATACTTTAATAATTGCTGTTCATCAGAAAAAAATTAACATATAAGCAATACTAACCTAATTTTTTTTTTAATTATCAATATTACCTGCTGCAGTTTAAAAATAAGTAATGCAAAAACATTCATTCTACAAAAAATCACCGTTCCAAGCTCATTATTAATCAACAAAATTTGTGTGCGTTCTAGTATATCACAATGATCATTGGTAGCGTTTTTTCTACAATAAGAACGTGAAAAATTTGATGTGCATATAAAATCTTTGAATTTCTCCTGATTCTCATCACTTATGTTCGTCACATATATTGTTCTGATTGCTGGTTATACTGTGGCATATCTCCGAAAGATCAGAAACCGCAAATTGATTGTGGCTGTGGAAAATGCGCCGAGGGAATAGAAGCACCAGACGCTTTTAAACTTATTCAAGTGAAGTTAGAACCTCTCATCACTAATTTCATCACAAATCGCTGTATTCTCGTGGGCTCTCAAGTGACCTTTAAATTTTCTTTTCAATTGTTCCTGCCACTTGTACACCAATTCGTCGATTTTGCCGAGCAAAGGAGTAATGCAAATTTTCACGATTTGGTCTAGATCGCGATCAAAATCGAACTTGAGTTTCATGATCTCCGTTTTAATCATTTCCCACAAAAATTTCACGATCGACGCCAAAAGCTGGCCATGAGAATCGTTTTGAGATACATGTTTGAGAATGACATGTCCGATGCCCAGCAACTTCAACATTATGTAGCTTGCGTTATTGCGAAACATAGTGATGATGTCGCTGTAGATTGGAACGAAACTTCGAGATTCCACGTTAGCAACATTTGGTTTGCCCACTTGATTCGAAAACGACAATTGGACCAAAGAGTTGCAAGAGTTGATGTAACTAGGATTTTCATTGACCAGTTGAATTCGTTCGTTGATAGATAATTGCGAAAACTTTTCAGGGCCAATGGTTTTTCGACTGCGTATCAAATTCTCAAAGAACTCGTTTTTGTTAGCTATCTTGTTGATGCCCTGAATGATTTCGGCCTTGTTTGCAGCCCCGTTTTTGAGCTGATTGAACGCCTTAACGTGTCTCTTGCTTTTCAAACTGTTTTTGTAATCCTCCAAAATTTTCGTTTGATGAGTTTCGATAATGTTTTGCGCGAGTTTCACGTTCATAACGGAGTTGCAAAGGAAAAATATATCGCAAACAAGGAAGAAAATTTCTGAAACTTGGATTTTTTTCTTGTTCATGACAATGTGACAAGATCGGTATCCAAAGGAGATACTGTTCATGATTATGGACCCGCCACTGATGCAATCGTGGACAATTTGTCCTGTTCTGCCGACCTGGTGAAAATGTTTCGTTTAAGTTTGAGGAAAGAGAAATAATTATGCATTCTACGCATTTTCGTTCAGGCAATCGTAACTTTGGCGTTCTTTAGAACCCGTAACTGTTTCAACAGCAAAATAAAATCAAAAAGATGACATTCAAAAGTTACAGAAATCCAAAAAATTATCAAGTATTTGGATTTTCGAGAATTTCATTCTTTTAGAAATGTTTTACAATTTTTAAATCGTTGAGGATTACTAACATTTTTTCTGTGTTTCAGATTAAAAAATTTTTAATTAAGACGACTCAGAAGGCGTTCTCTTTTCGTCCTTCTTTCTCTCATTTACTTTCCATTCTATGCATCTTTCTCCCACTACAGTAGTTTCCGAGTCGTCTTAAAGATATCCATTAAGTTAAAAATTATTGATTTAGCAGAAGTTTATAAAAATTATCAAGAAATGTTTTTTTTTTAATTTTCAACATTTTCGTTACTGGAGTTTAAAAATTGTTTTCTGAACACTGCTGATAAGATTTCATTATATTGACGATTTGCAATATGGTTACCTGAACACCTCTTTCAATAGCTTTTGCAAGAAGCCTTGAAGAACCAAGAGACAACATTCCAAAGGCACTACTACCAATGGACAACCATTCGGAGATTGTTTCCTTCGTGGCTAATGGTTCCTTGTGAATCGAGCGATCGATAAGTCGAGCCGATGATCTACCAATAGCCCAAGCTCCAGACGCTACTCCTGTGACGACAGCTGAAAAAATTCAATACTTTATTCTAGGGGTGTGCGGGATAGAGATTTTCGAGGGCCGGGACGGGAAATTTTCATTCGTTCGGAACGGGATCCCGAAAAGTTCAAGAATCCCGAAAAGTCCAGAAATTCAAAAAAGTTCGGGAATCTAAAAAAGTTTTGAAATCCCAAAAATTTGGGAATCCAAAAAAGATCGGAAATTTCGAAAAGTTCAAGAATCTTGAAAAGTACGGAAATCGTAAAAAGTTTTGAAATTTTGAAAAATTTGGGAATTCCGAAACGTTCGGGAATTTCAAAAAATTCAAGAATCCCGTAAAGTCCAGGAATTCCAAAAAGTTCCGGAATCTCAAATAGTTTTGAAATCCCGAAAAATTTAAGAATCCAGAAAATATTGGGAATACCGAAAACTTCAAGAATCCCGAACGGTTCGGGAATCTCAAATAGTTTTGAAATCCCGAAAAATTTAAGAATCCAGAAAATATTAGGAATCCCGAAAACTTCAAGAATTCCGAAACATTCGGGAATCTCAAAAAGTTTTGAAATCCCGAAAAATTTGGGAATCCAAAAAAAATCGAGAATCTTAATCTAGTATTCCAAAAATTTCGGAAATCTAGTGAAAGTCCAAGATTCAAAAAAGTTCAAAAAATTTTAGAGCATTTGGAAAACTTAAAAAATAAAAACCTTGAAAAATTAGGTGATTCGAAAAATTTACAAATTCTACCAAAATATGAGGTTCTGAATAATTTATAGTATATCAAAATTATTTAATGTGTCTATGTTATATAGAAGTTAAAAAACATTGTAAATCCTGTAAAATTTAGGATTCTGAAAGATAATAAAACTTCGAAGAGTTAATTATTTTTGAGATAGCATAATTGTTATTGTTTAAACATTGTCTCATGCTAATTTTCTTATTTTTAATTTCAAAAATCTTTGTTTTCATTGCAATCTATACAATCTAAAATTTCCCAAGTTTTTATTTCGATATTTTCAATTAAAATTTGAATTAAAAATTTTAAAAATCCAAAAATCAAATTTGGAAGTTTTTAAATTAAAAAATCTTAAAAGCTTTTGTTTTTCGGAAATTTCATCATTTCAAGAATTTTCCAAGTTTTTATTCTGAATTTTTAATTTATATCGAAACAAAAATTTTTTTTAATGAAAATCGAAAATAAAAAATTTTTCAAATGAAAATCGAAAATTAAGTAATTGAAAATTGGAGCAAACTATCAATTTATCAAAAACTTTGAATTGAGAAAAACCAAATTTGACAGTTTCAGAAATCTAAAAATTTATAAAGTTTTTAGATTTTCATGAATATTAATATCCTATAAATCTTTTAAAAATTCAAAATCGTTGAGAATTACAAACAAATTTAATGTACTTCAGATTAAAAATATTTGGAAACTGAAAATTTGTAAATTCAGAAAAAATTTTCAAACTTTTCATGAATGTTAAAAATTTCAAAATGTTCTGAAAGGTGTCAAAACTTTGAAGAGTTAATTATTTTTGAGATAGCATAATTGTCATTGTTTAAACATTGACTCATGCTAATTTTCTCATTTTTTATTTCAAAAATCTTTGTTTTCATTGCATTCTATGTAATCTAAAATTTCCCAAGTTTTGATTTCGATATTTTCAATTAAAATTTAAATAAAAAATTTTTTTTATCCAAAAACCAAATTTGGAAGTTTTAAAATAAAAAAATCTCAATAGCTTTTGTTTTTCGGAAATTTCATCAATTCAAGAATTTTCTAAGTTTTTATTCTGAATTTTAAATTTACATCGAAATTACAAATTTTTTAAATAAAAATCGAAAATGAAGTAATAATTAAAAATTGGAGCAACTCATCAATTTACCAACAATTTTAAATTGAGAAAAATCAAATTTGACAGTTTCAGAAATCGAAAAATTTTCAAAGTTTTTAGATTCTCATAAATTTTAATAATCTTTAAAACTTTCAAAATCGTTGAAAATTATTGAAGAATTTAATGTACGTCAGATTGAAAATATTTGGAAACATTGAAAATGTTTAAATTCGCGAAAATTTTTCAAACTTTTCATGAGTTTTAAAAATTTCAAAATGTTCTAAAAGGCATTAAAACTTTGAAGAGTTAATTATTTTTGAGATAGCATAGTTGTTATTGTTAAAGCACTGACTCGTGCTAATTTTCTTATTTTTAAATTTTGAAAATCTTTGTCTTCATTGCATTGGCGAAAGTTCTTAGAATACTTCAAAATACAATACTTCAAAATCTTTATTCAATTCTTATTTAAATTCAATTTAAATTGTTATTTTACAATTTAAAAATTTACAATCAATTTTTTATGAAAATTAAATTTAAATAATTCTTATTTAAATATTTGATTCTTAAATAACTTCTTATATTCAATCTTACAATACTTCAAAATATACTTTTAAAAATTTAATTCCTTACTTTATTTTATAATGTTTTAAAAATAGAAGTGAAATTCTACATTTACTGCATCTGTAACTTTCTTTTTTTGATTATTTCAGGTGATAAATTGAAAAAAAATAAGAATTTCAGAACATTTTTATTCATTGAATAATCAAAAGTAATTTAAAGTTTTTAACGAATTTGGATGTAACCCAAACGTTGAATAAAAAATAAGTATGTAATTAAAGTCCACAGGGTCTAGGGGCGAAGCCCCCCGTACAAGGCAAAATTTAGTTTATATTGAAAAAAAATAGCAGAAAAAAAAACAATAGTGCTGTAATTTTGCTGCTTTACTTCCAGTTATGATGACAGGAGCGACTGGCGTAAAAAGTGATACCGCGGATACTCCTATCACTCCTACAGATCCAACCAAATTCGCAGAGTCCAAAGCCATGAGATATTTTTTATGACAAGCCGGAGACTGGTGACACTCGACCAGCACCGAAGACTCTTCTTCCGTACAATTTTTCGAGGGATCTGGTTGGTATTCCCCATTTTTTGGAAGCAACATTGTACATTGGGGCAACGTGTTATTCTCGATGTAATCTTTCCAGCTTTTGTAAATTCGGCCAGAAACATCCATGTACCATACTTTTAAGGCACCGTTTTTTAATACTTTGAATTTCAGTATGAGCACCGGACAAACTTGATAAATACGTTCCATGAGACTTTCTTCCTCTATTTCGAGCTTCTCATCATTTTTGATTTTACAAGCTTTTTCCTTTTTTTCATATTCCTCGATTAGTTTTACGGAAGCAAAAGTAAAATTATACAAGGCCACGCAAAAAATATCGCCGTCTTCAAAAGTCAGATCAACGCAACCGATTGGTCGTTTAAAGAGATTCTTCATGATTTTTTCGTCATTGCGTAACGAGCCGTATTCCACAATTTTGTGGAATAAAAACTCTATGAGTTTTACTTGTTCTTCTTTGTAAACGTAAAGTCCATTTTCTTCATCGCACTTGTAAGTCTCGAACTCTGGAGGGCCGAACAAAGCGTATCCGATATAGTTTCTTAAAAAAGTTCGTTCATCCCTTTTGTACAAATTCCAGTCGCTCGAATGTTCGTAGAAATATTGCTGATTGCTTGTAGCTCTTTCCAAGAGATCTTGAAAAATACCCTGTTTTAAAAAATTGAAAATCGGTTAGGACGCTCGTGCTGTCTTGGTGGCTACACTGAATTTTTTTTCTTAAATGCGAGTTATTGTGGAAATTCTTTAAATATGCAAATTCTTTCATAATTTTTTTTTCTTCGTTCATTTTTTTATATAGGTACATATATTTGATATAATGGAATTCGATTTTTTTCAACAGTAATTTTTGTAACGGTCATATCAATTCTTCAGTATATTTATATACCTTGAAGTAATATTGTAAAATGGATTTCGAAATTGTTTTCTAGAATTCAATATGCTTTAAGAATAATAGTTATAAGAATTTTTAATATTTTTTTAGACTTTGGATGAAATGACAACTACATAGTAGAGATAATTTGTAAGTTTTTAGAATGTTTGTATTTCCTAGTATTTTTATATAGATTTATAGTATTTCTATACATCGCTTTACGGATTTATTGAATTTGATACGATAGTATTGAAAACGTCAACGATTATAATGATATCATTCAATTATTCAGAAAATAGTACCTTTTTTATATGGACTTTCAATATTTTTTTTCTTCTTTTGTTTTTAGAATTCAAAAAATGACGTAGTATTCATACATGGTTTTCTGTACCCTAGTAACTGTAATTTTTATAAAAAATCACCAAATCTTTATAAAAAAAAACACCGTTTTTATAAATTGATTTTATAAAAACTTTATAAAAAATATCAATTTTTATAAAAAGTTTCATAGAATATTTTATTTATATAAAACAAAGTTTAGAAAGTTTCGTACTTTATAAACAATTATAAAAAAGTTTTATAAAAATAAAATTTTTGTAAAATCAGTTAAAAAAAGACTTTTTTAAAAAGATTTTTTTATAAAAATCACAGTTATTAGGGTTTAGATTTATAAAATTATATACTCTAGTTTTGAAAGTTTCACAAATTCAAGAGCTTTAAATCAACAGTTTTTCAATATCA
This sequence comes from Platygaster orseoliae, assembly GCA_030522825.1. NCBI lineage: Eukaryota > Metazoa > Arthropoda > Insecta > Hymenoptera > Platygastridae > Platygaster > Platygaster orseoliae. The sequence continues at coordinate 516 of JAPYZL010193132.1, read as the reverse complement.
ACAGATTTATAATATTTATCACATTTTTGGTTTGGTATTTATGAAATATTGAAGAATTTTACTGTTTTTTAAAATATTTCTTAAACTTTGCTAGATCACTAAATAGATTTATAAAATTCGATGTTCAAGAACTCAAGTTTCGATAGTATTTTATATTTTTTTTTTTGCTTGAGTATTTTTATGGAAAAATAAAATTTCTAATTTCTATAGATTTCTATTTGTTTTTCAGAATTTTATGCTTTAGAATTCGAAATTTCGTAAATCTTAGGTATTCGTTCAGATTTATCAGAAAATAATTTTTTTTTCCATGCATGTGTTGGAATGGCCGCTTTTTTACGATGAATCGCGTGAACACATCCCTCTTTCCGAGTAGCCATAAAATCAGCGGAAGAATTCTTCTTTGTTCCCTGCTATCCAGGATAAAAGTCTTTTATCCCGGATAGCAGGGAACAAAGAAGAATTCTCTCGCTGATTTTATGACTTCCCGGAAAGAGGCCTGCGTCACGCGTTTCATCG
>JAPYZL010193128.1:0-10769 GCA_030522825.1 Platygaster orseoliae | reverse complement strand
ATCACAGGGAAGAAAGTTGCCTGATCCGTGATTTATGAATGTTTCCCAGGGTTTTTGTTGATATTTCCCGCTGGTTTCCGAGTACCCCAAAAAGGGGCGTTTTTTCCCGCATTCCATAGAAATAAAGTGGCCTTTTTTACGGATGCATGGGAAAAAATTAATTATTTCCATAATAACATTGCAAGATAATAACAAGTTTGATAGTATAAGTAAATTTCCTAATTGAGAATTGCAATTGTTAGTTTAAATTTCATATTATATTATTAGATACTCTTTTACGCTTCATGCGATAATAATTTAACTTAGATTAACGAATTCTACAAAATTCGAAATTTGCATTAGGTCCACATAAAACACTTCAATATTTTTAAAATATTTAACATTTTTGAAATTTTGAAGAAATGTTCGGAATAACTGAAATTTTTGAAATAAAATTGCTGAAATTGACGAAACACCTTTATTTTCATAATTTCTAAATTTTGATATACTTATCAACAAATTTTGTCGACTATTTTTGATTGGAAATTTTCAGAATTCTTACAACTTTTATAAATCTTCAAATTTTATAACTCGGAGAATTTTTCAACCATTAATAATTCATGAATTTTACGAAAGTTTTATTTTTTTTTCAAAATGTTATAAATGTGATGAAATTTTTAAACTTTAGTAATCATTGAAGATTATGAATGATATTTATGAAAATGAGTAAATTTTTGTAATATTGGAATTTTGGTAATATCCAAAATTTTCGATATTTTTCAAATTTTAACGGAATCTTTGGAATAACGGAAATTTTCAAAGTAAATTAGCTAAAATTGTTGAAATATATTTATTTTCATAATATCTAAATTTTAATATACTTATCAATAAATTTTGTTAACTATTTTTTGTTTAAATTTTTCAGAACGCTTCAAATTTCCATAATTTTTCAAATCTACTAACTCCGAACATTTTCGAACGATTGATAATTTATAAATTTTATACTAATTTATTAATTTCGAACCATTGATAATTTACAAACTTTAAATATAAATTTGGTAATTATCAATTTTTTAAAAAGTCCTATCGTTTGAAAAATGTAAATGTGACGAATTTCTGTATTTTTGTAATAATTGAAGATTACTTATGATATTCATAAAAATGAGTAAATTCTTACAATATTAAAGTTCTTGCAAACTCAAAATTTTCTACGTTTTTCAAATTTTATTACTGGAATATTCGGAATAACTGAAATTTTCGAAATAAAATTGCTGAAATTATCAAAACATTTTTATTTTCATAATTTATCAATTTCAATATAATATCAATAAATTTTGTTAATTATTTTTTGCTGCAAATTTTCAGAACACTTAAATAATTTCCATAAATTTGAAAGTTAATTTTTTTCCTTGTTAATATTGTCATTTGATAATATTGTTAATGAAATAGTCATTACTATTTACAATTTACAATATTGTCAATTATAAACTTTTCCGATTTGCCTTGTCAATTACATTTCTACAATTTTCAAAATTGCTTGAACACTTTCATTTCACAAAATATAGTGAATTTTCAGTATGTCAGTCTTCTTATAAATTTCAAAATTATAATAATTCACGGAGTTTCTAGAGTGAAAAAAAATTAAGAAATCATGATGAAATAATAATATCTGCTAAAATATTCCAAATAACGTAAATTTCGAAATTACCAAGTTATACAAAACATCTGAATTTCCTGATTTTCCAAATTTTTACATATTCACGATTTGTCCCATTTTGTGATTTTTGTAAATTCATATAGTAGACTCAAAATTTCTATATTTCTCCAATTCACTGAGTAAACAATTTTTTTCTTCGGAAAAAATGGATGGGGGAGGGGGGGGGGTTGTTGGAAGGATGGCAATTTTCGAAACTGCCATTTTAAAATTTTAAAATTATGAATTTTTCGAAGATCTTTTTAATACAATTAATTTAATTCAATATGAAATATAACCTATATAATAATATAAAATATGAAAATAAATTTAATTTAATATAATTTTTTTAAATTAATGTAATAATTTAAAAATCAAACGACATTTAGTTGCAGCAATGGGCTGAAAAATAAACCATATAAATCATCAAAATGATTATTTACTCACAGTTGAAAGAGCTAAGCATTCTTCTCGAAGTGCGTCCTCGTTGGGCGCGCCCACCCACGGAGGCACGGTCTCCCCCTTTTCACCTTGCTTGCCAGCTATAAAAGCCTCCTGCTCTTTGTTGAGTTCAGCAATCAGTCTCTGAAACAGTTAATTACAATTTACATTACTACAGCAACGCTTTGGAATCACCTTTTTAACCTAGCAGGGACGCCGAAGTTTAATCAATGTCGTGAATTCAATTCGTTTGACCATATTGGCATTTCACGTCGACGAAACACAATCGGTTATAAGCTGTATAGAAAAGTCTCATTTCTATTTGCAAAAATAGAACAAAAATTTTGAAAAATTTGTTAAAAATCGAAGAGGCAACAAATTTTGAAATATTGAGTTAAACCTAAAAATTTCCAAAAAATCTATAGAAATGTATTATACTTATTTATTTTCTGAGATGTATTGAGTAAACAAAAATAAATTTCCTAGAATTTGATAAATTAACGAAAGTCATCTATTTCTGAGATTTATCTAACGCTTCTGTTATAACTTTGAAAGGATTTTTCTGGCAATTACAGATACTTGAAAGTTTTTCTCACAGATTTGAACTATAAATCGCATAATTATACAAATTTTTAAACTCTCTATAATTTTTATAACGCAATTTTTCCAAGTTCTTTGAAGTTTCGAAAATTTCAAAGGGTTTAGAAAAAATTTGTATCATTTGCGAGATTCGATTTCGTGTTCTTTAACGCAAAATTAGAATGAAGTGCCAAAATCAATAATTCATCAATTTGTATTTCTGTTATATGTATATTCGAAAATTTGGTTTTCATTGGAAAATACTAAAATAAACGAATAATAAAATACAAAATTTGTAATAATCGATATACCCAAATCAGCAGTTGCGAATCATTTTTTTTTCGAATTTCCAAGCACAAAACTTTGAAAACGTAGTATTTTAAATTTATTTAACTATCGATGACAATAAGATGAATTGAAAAACTTTATTTCTGAAATACTCTTTTAAATACAATAATTATGAAATTTGTGTAGTAAAGGAGGCCCACAAATAAAAACTTTCAAGTCCAAAAATTGATTTTTTCTGATATTTTCGTTTTTTAAGGTTCAAATTTGGAATTTATTTAATTTTAAAATCTCAACTATTGAAACTCAATCTTTGAATTCTGCAATCAACAATTTTTTCATGTTTGGATTCTATCAAACCGTTGACTTTCAGTTTCAATATTGAAGAAATATTTCTCTAGCTTAACCATCAAAATTCAAAGAATTTTTTTTCTCAAGAAGTATTTTGAAGTATTTTTTTTTAAGTATTTTTTTTATTTTGAAGTGTTTTTTTTTTATTTTGAAGTAATTTTTAGTTTTTATTTTGAACTATTTTTTTTAAAGTATTTTTTTCTATTTTGAAGTAATTTTTATTTTTTATTTTGAAGTATTTTTTTTGAAGTATTTTTTTTTATTTTGAAGTAATTTTTATTTTTTATTTTGAAGTATTTTTTTTATTTTGAAGTAATTTTTATTTTTTATTTTGAAGTATTTTTTATTTTGAAAAATTTTGACGTATTTTGAAGAAAAGGAGAAGTATTTCAAGGTGTATTGATCGATAATTTTTGTAACTACAATTGAGAAGTTGCATCAATTTTTCTTATTGCTATGATATCGTTAGTTTGTCAAAAAATATAAAAATTTTTTTTCCTGATTTCTCAAAAAATTCTATACACGAATCGGACATTTTCCATACTTTGTATATAATTCCTATATATTTGTAAGATTTTTCTCATTCATGTATAAAATTCTTCGGAAAATTATGGAAAAAGTGACATACTTGCATAGGAAATTTTCCATATTCTTCAAATTCCCATACAATATGGGAAAACTTCCCGACACAAGTATAAAAAATTGTGATTATTTTTTACAGTGTACATTTGATTTTTTTAAATGAATTTTTTTGTTTGACAATTTGATTGTTTTTTATTTTTTTGACAATAATATTTTTTTTATTTTTTTGACAATTTGATTTTTTTTAATTTTTTGACAATTTGATTTTTTATATATTTTTGACAATTTGTTTGTTTTTTTTTTTTAATTTTTTTGACAATTTGATTTTTATTGATTTTTTTTTATTTTTTTGACAATTTGATTTTTTTTACGATTTTATTAATTTTTTTATTTTTTTGACAATTCTTTTTTTTTCATTTTTTGACAATTTTATTAATTTTTTAATTTTTTTGACAATTTAATTTTTTTTTTATTTTCTTGACAATTTGATTTTTTGAATTTCTTTAACAATTTGATTTTTTCTTATTTTTTCGACAATTTCATTTTTATTTGATTTTTTTTATCCAACTTCCTAATTCCAACTACGGCCCTGACGCCGGGCAATATTCGCAGCGTTTCTCGATGGAGCTTTCTCGATCATGTTTTCAAGGCCTCGAGAAAACACGGCCTTCGCCCGGGGGAGCCCTATACCATACTGACTCGACTCCTTAACCATCGAGGAGTGCACTTGAAATGCTTTATCGAAAGAGACTGCATTTTATTCTCTCAACGGGCCATATCTATAACCAGAGATTTTCTTCCAAGTGTCAACGAGCTCGTAAGCGAATTTCACGAGCTACTTTTCAGAGAACTTACCCAACTGAAGCGGAACCACGCGTCATTTCTTATATTCCTTTACCTCATTGGTACTACGAGTGTCATCTTGAAACCCTCAAAAGAAGGTTCGATTCCTTTCAGACTTTTTCTCATGCAAGATTAACAAGTTCGTTTTATATTCCCTTAAAAAATCATTGAAACCTTATCCGAAATTCCCCGAATCTGGATCTCAGGCGAAATTGAAACCAGTAATTATCTCTTGGATTAACTGCCCTTAATGCAGCACATAATTGCACGTGTCAGTTGAACAAAGATGAATGCTGTCAGCGAATTCGCGCGAAACATGACAAAAAAAGAATGAAGGGAAAAGAATAATTAGAGACACGAGCGCTGAGTTGGCTGATGAAACGGAGCATCGCGGAAAATGGAGGAACGAATAATTAAAGCATTATATGTATGTATGCCGTGAAAAACAAGAGCAACATTTTTTCAAATAAAAAAAGATACGTTGTCAACCGTTCTCCGCACTTTTTTTAACGACTTTTCATGTGTTTCGTACTAATTGCCTCCGACTTTGTTAATTAACGCGTGATTTTTTAATTACGTTCTGCATCGAATCAACGTCAATCGCAAGAAACGTTTAAGTATGTCTATTTTCGACGTGATAATCGATAAAGGAATAAAATCTGCGATTCGTTCGACTTGGTGGTAAAAGTAGCGAAGCTGTAAAATGGTCGGACGGAAGTATAAAAATTCATGGCCTCGGATTTCGTGATTCACGCCAACCAGATCTTCGACTTTCTTCAACTTTGGAGCGTAAAACCCTTATTTTCTAAAATGTAGGGTGGTGTTCGTGAATTTTCGCGTAATGTTTTACTCGAGTTGCTACAGTTTTTGTCGATTTAAAATATAAAATGAATGAATGGAACTTGGTATTAAAGTTTTCTAGGTCATACTATTAAAATTCGGCATATTCTGAAATGAGGATTTCTCGTGAAAATCGGAGACGAAATTTTCCTAGTCAATTTCATAACCAATAACTCTGACATTTTTTAATTTCGAGAAAGTTTAAAAAAAAAATCAGGAATCTATGTGGATATATTTTGCTGAAAAATCTATAAAAATATTCACGTTTTATAAATTTTCAATTCTTGAACATTGAATTTTTAAAGTTTATTTTTTTATTGAATTATTTATTACTTTATTATTTTATAAATTTATAATTTATTATTATTATATTTTATTATTTATGTATATTATTTATATTTTATAAATATTTATTATTTTATTATTTATATTGAAATCTGTAAGAATAAAAGAACATTCTTCACATTGTATGAATTCTAAAAAAATACTGATATACTAGGAATTTATAAAAATACTAAAAATACTTGTTATTATTAAATTAACAATTAATAATAATATGTTATTATTAGATAGTAACATATTATTTTTTATTTTATTATATTTTATTTTATATTTTATAAATAATTATTTTTTTATCATTTATATTGAAATCTATAAGAATAAAAGAAAATTCTTCATATTGTACGAATTCTAAAAAAATACCGATATACTATGAATTTATAAAAATACTAAAAATACTTGTATCTTTTATGATACTATAAATCATTGTAGATATAATTTTATCAAAAATCAGTTAAAATACTAAGAATCCATAAAAATTTTTAATCCAGAACATCGAAATTTATAGTAATCTATATATAATCTGCAAGAATACTAAAAAATACTTTATAATGTGTAAAGATTGGAGAAATTTGAAAAATATCAAAAGTACTAGAAATTTTTTAATGACTAATGTGTATAGAGTTCTTGAAATCAATTTCATTTCGAATTCATAAAATCTGTGATGTAATCCATAAAAATACCAAAAATTTTAACAATCCAAAAAATCGTCAATTTTCGACTATAATTAATTCGAAATAACTATTTTAAATTGTCAATTGTTTTATTGTTTATGTATTAAATAAAGCAGTCGAAGAAATTAAACTTCTTAATTAGGCAATTTTTATTATTTACTATTTTTTGACTGATTAATACAGTAATTTTCGATTATTATTTCTATTAATTTTAATTTATATTTATATATTTCTTATTGAAGTTAAAAAATTTTTTCTTTGACTTAATAATAATTTTAATATTTATAAAAAGTCAATTGTCGACTATCAATTTTGAAATCGCTAATCTACAACTTTTATTTAGTAAAAAATATCTAAAAAATATTTAATAATATATAAACTTAAAAAATATACAGGGTGTCCCAAGTAAAGTGTGACAGCTCAAAACCATAGATTCCTTATGAAAATCTAAGACTTTTTTTCCTTTGCCATTTTTTAAGAAACTCAAAATTTAGAAAGTTATTTAAAGCAAAATTTCTGATTATAAATGCCCTCTATCGACAAATGGGGGCCAAATTCACGGACCAAACTTTACCCAAATTTTCTTCATATTTTTCTGAGTAAAAAAGTCCTTTGACACTTTTAACAAAACTCAAAATCCAAAAAGATATTCAAGTTAGAAATCTGAGAAATCTGATTGGTTGAAACTTTCAACTCGAATATCTTTTTTGATTTTGAGTTTTGTAAAAAGTGACAAAGGACTTTTTTACTCAGAAAAATATAAAGAAAATTTGCGAAAAGTTTGGTTCGTGAATTTGACCCCTACTTGTCGATAAAGGGTATTTATCATTAAAATTTTTGGCTTAAATAACTTTTTAAATTTTAAGTCTTATAAAAAATGGCAAATGAAAAAAAGTCTTAGATTTTCATAAGGAATCTATGATTTTCGGCTGTCACACATTACTTGGCACACCCTGTATATTGAAGTAACTGATTATTTAAAATTCGTTAATTTTATATATATAAAAAAAATAAAAATATATTCAAATGAACATTTTCGTAAGCTAGAGTCAATTTTGGCGAAGCCGTACGTTTTTGCCCGAGCCGAAGGTGAGGGTCAAAATAGGCGAAGCCAAAATTGACGATAGCTCACGATTGCGAACAATGTTTTTCATCACAATAGCCTCAAAGTCACGTCAAAATGTCCGGTTTGAGGTTAGAGCGATGAAAAAATATTTAAAATTTAGTGAAATATATAAAAATATATGAAATTAACCATGTGAAATAATCAAGTTTCGATTTTTTTTAGTATATACTTTTTGGTTACTTCAAAGTCATTTTTAACTCAGACAAATTATTCCAATTCGACTATAAAACACTCAGAACCGTCTATTTCAGATTAAGAGAACAAGAAAGTTTTTTTTGGAATTTCAGAAACTCGCTGTTTCTCATCTTTACATTCAACAAAAGGCGCTCTAAATATAACTCATAAAAACTCTCCAATTCTGACATATCGGTTTTGGCAGATATCCGAAAATAACTGCAATGTAAGGACTAAAAAGTTTAGGTTCTTAAATTCAGAGAATCAGTTGTATAATGTCCAAGGGTTCCGTTATACACAAGAATAATCAAGAATAATCGATAAAAAAAGTTACGTTTCAAACTGGCAAAATTCACTTCGGTTTTGAGGACCAAATATGTAGATATCACAGCTTTTATGAAGAAAAAAATTATTGGCTGTGCATAGATTTTGTCCTCCACGTCTAAATCAATCGTTGCGGTAATAAATTACTTTTGGTTCGCGGTTAATCGATAAAAATGAAAATAAAAGTTTTGTCGTCATTTAATCATTTCACCTTGCACTTAGATCATCGCCCCAAGCAAGCTTGTTTCTTAAACTGGGTTAAACCCGAACCGGGGCGAATTTTCTAATCAATAAGCGCAACTACGTTCTACACACGAAATTGTACATCTGTTGAATGACCTCTGAAACGAACTCAACAATTTTGAATCGGTGAAAAATCAATGATTTTGAACTCAGTCAGTTACTAGTCATTGAGACACTTTTTGTGGCATTTGTTTTCTCCTCATTTGACTACCAGTTTTGTTTAAATATATTACATAAAAGTTGGTCACTGAGGATTATTTCTGTTTTTTGAAAATAATAAAATAATAAAACAAAATTATCTTACACATGCAACTGCTGAATCAATTCAATGAATAAATCAAAAAGTTCTATTTTTCCTTTTTATTGATCGAAAGGCAAAAAACCTGAGCAACATTACCGCTTTTCTTAGCCTCACGAACAGAATAAGAAACCTTAATAAACAGAGTAGAGGAGAACGTACAGTTCATTAATCTCGCGATAAAAAGGAGAAAAGACGAGGCAAGTAAAAAAACTTGTCCGGTCATTCGACATTACTTGTACTATCTCGACAGGATTAGAAAAATGGAGCTACTTCCTTCTTTACACTTGCAAAAAATCGAATCAACCAGGAAATTTCTAGAATGTTCTTTCTCATAAATATTTCTCTCGAAATGCACGTATTCCATGTGATTTATTGATAAAAAATTTGTTCAAACAACTGTAACTCAGATTTTTTCGAAGCTTGAAAATGGAATACTCGAGAATCAGGTTATCGATCTAGCGCAGTATTCTCAATTTGACAAGAATTTACTGGAGGATAGAATTTTGGGATATTCTTAAGATATACAAAAAATTGACAAAGAATTCTTAGCATTTCGTTATTTTTGCAATAACTGAGAAATATGAAAAAGTCCCTGCAATTTGGTAATTCTTCGAAAATTAGCTTAACTTGTGTGCTGTATTGATAACTCACCTGCCTCACGTTTTCCTCCACCTGAAGCTAAAAAAGTGTCACGAATAATGTGTATCAAATGTAACATGTCACAATGCATTGTATGCAAAGCACAAATCAGCACAAAAAAGCAACGTAAATCGAGATGCGACTTTTTCATCATCCAACTTTTTCAACGGTGCAGTTTTCTCATCAATGAGTTTTCACCGTATTTATCAATGACATTTCTGTAATTTGTAATACTATATATGAAAAAAATATTTACTATATAACACACACACACAATATACATATTATTGTAATTATGTAAATATGTAAATAGTATAGAAAAATAATATTAAATATGAAAAAATGATGAGAATGAAAAATGAAAATATAAAAACAAATTAAAAATAGGTACTAAATAAAAAAAATTGAAACACAACAAAAATAATGCTATTCAAAGAAATGATGAAAATGAAAAAAACTAAATAAAAAATAAGAAACGAAAATACAAAAAATGAAAAAAAATGATACTTAGAAAATGACTTAATGATTTATTTAAAATAATGATAGAAAAAATGATGAGAACGAAAAATGAAAATATGAAAATAAATTAAAAATATTAAACAATGAAAAAAAATTATATGTATAAAATGACTCGTTAATCCTCGGTTAAAATTGCATAACTTTCGGGAAAATCGAAAATTTTACCAAATCATCTCGTTTTCCATGAAAAATTATTATAAATACAACTATCACTTATATGTAATTAGTAATATAGTATTATAAAAGTTATGTAATAAATTGAATAAAATATACATCAATATACAGGGCGTCCCAAGTAAAGTGTGACAGCCGAAAACCATAAATCCCTTATGCAAATCTAAGAATTTTTTCCTTCTGCCATTTTTTAAAAAACTCAAAATTTAAAAAGTTATTTAAGCCAAAAATTTTTATAATAAATGGCCCTTATCGACAAGTGGGATTCATGTACCAAACTTTTCCCAAATTTTCTTCATATTTTTCTGAGTAAAAAAGTCATTTGCGACTTTTTACAAAACTCAAAATCAAAAAAGATATTCGAGTGCAAAATCTAACAAATCTGATTGGTTAAAAGTTGTGACCCGAATAATTTTTTGGATTTTGAGTTTTGTAAAAAGTGGCAAAGGACTTTTTTACTCAGAGAAATGAACGGCTGAAAACAAAACTCGGAAGAACGAAAGTCTGTACGTAAGACAGATTTAAATCTGTTTGAATCTAAAAGTCGGCTATGTTACCTTCGTAAGTAAGAATCGGCTAAGTCTCTTTCAGAACGTAAAAATCGGTTAAATACATCTACTCCGTAAAACTCGGTTGAAAAAATTTTTGTACGTAAAAATGGGC
>JAPYZL010193123.1:0-16612 GCA_030522825.1 Platygaster orseoliae | reverse complement strand
TTTGTTTTTGAGTTTTGCAAAAAGTGGTAAAGGACTTTTCGACTCGAAATTGAAAAAGGAATTCAGGATTTTTTTTTTATCGCGGACTTTGGGACACACACCCTGTATGTCAACAAATGCTGTCAGTCTTGTTCTCGTGACGTTTGTTCATAGGACTATGGAATTTCAATTGATTTGCAACAAATTCAATCAGTGACGTTTTTATTGACGAATCTGTCAATATGGTGAGAACAACAGATTTTTCAGTCATATTATCACTGACAGACACTTTTCATTAAAATTTGACCGATTCAGATTTAGAGAGCAGAGGGGCATGAAAACAAAATATTCATTTTGCTCCCACTCTCCCTGCAAATAAATGGTATCAATCTAATTTTTCATTACTTGTATGTTTTTATGTATATTTAATTGAATGTTTTAAGTTGACCACATTGTCACAACTATGGATGCTGCAGAATATGCAGAGAAAATTTTTAAGGATAACTTTTATATTATAGATATCACTAGAAAAATTTTACGAGATATTTGTAACTTTTTTACTAACTAAGAGCCACATTTCGAAATTTTTTTTTTTTTATTCGAAATTTCAATCAATATTATTAATGACTATCGAAAATTCAATGACTGAAATAAGTGGGATTTGAATAGTAAATTTGAATTCGATTCACTGAACTGATAAAGCAAAGTTATAGAAAATGTTGGTTTTTATATACCAAGAAAAATTTCAAGGATTTCAAGTTTAAAAATTGCGAAATGTCAAGGTTGAAGAAATAGAGTTTTGTACTCCGTGATACCAAGAAAGATTGCTTTTCGAAAATTGGAGCTGTTGATTTTGAATGATCGAAATTCAAAGAATCGAAGACCTCTTCATAGTTTTCGGATCTAATTGAAAGGCTGAAAAAATGCTAAAATCTAGATTCTTCAATGCAACATATTTAAAAATTTACAGCTTTGAAAAATAATTTATTATAGAAAATTTTTTTTTATTTTTAAGTAACTCAATTTTTCAATATACAATGAATTATAGTACATAACAAAATGATCAGAAAATCGCGAAAATTGAGAATATAGATAAAGTATTTCAGTCAAAAAATTTTTCAAATTAAAATTGTAAACTATATTATTTGGATAATTTTATAATCGGTCGATCAAGATTTTTATTATATATGTCAAATAGTACGAAAAAATCGGATACAAAAGTGTGAAAATTTGATAGTTTTTGAAATGTTTTGTTTTTTACGGCCCAGAATTAACAAAAATCACAGTGAACAAAAAACTTAGTTGCTGGAACCACAGATTGTTTAATTATGGACCAACCATTAGTAACCAGAGTTCTGACTATGACAACCTAAATATAGTTGCCATAAAAAAAATGTTTCTCGCTTCAGCGAAAATTTAATTTGTCATATTCAAAACATTCGTGAGTGTATATTTTACTCAAAATTTTTAGTTGTAACGAAACTGTTTGTCTCCGTGCACATTATTTTACGAAATTTGTAATTTTTCTCTTGAAATAATTTCATAATCGTTTCACTTACATACGAAAAATATTCAACTATTTTAGAAAATATTTATATATTTTTTTTATGTAAATGCATAAGAATGATACTAATGCTCGTGTTCAAACAGAAATGACGAAGCACATTATATTTTAAAAAACATGAATCATTCATTTCACTTTTTCAATAAAAAACTGACAACCGTGTAAGAAAGAATGAATCACAAAAAACCTGCAAAACATAGGCGACTTTTTATTCGAATTTGAAAAATGTTTGATAGCGTGTATTATGAAATGAAAAGTGAAAAAAACATTTCAATCGTTTGATATATAGCAAATATTTCAAAATCTGTGTAAAACTAATAGAATTTAACAACGTGCTAATATATTTAATAAAGAATATTGGTTGTTGTATTTCTTTGAAATATCATGTTCAAAAGAGACATAATACTTTTTATTTTTTTATAAAAATCCAAAAATTAGAAAGTGTAAAGAAACACGAGAATTTTTTATAGGTCAGATAAAGGTACACATTACAAACTTAGAAGTTACGGGTAATTCGTAATGTGTTATGTTAAGAACACGATGTATTGTATAAATTTTAATTTACGCTTAGAAATTTTCAATGAATTATATATCATGTTTCGAACTGTAAAGATTTTACAAAATACAGAAATATTTGCAATTTCAAAGAATATTACTAATTTCCTACAATTCGTAAAATTTTTGAAATTTTTATTATACTTATAAATTTCATTGATTATGGTGTCGTAATCTTTTTTTTTTTTTTGAATATGCGCGATAATACTCTTCCATTTTGCTAAAAAAATATTAAAAAATAAAATGTATCAAATATTGTAGGGAATCATAAAATTTTAGACAGTTTGTAGTCGAATTTGTGAGCTAACGAAAATTTTCAGTTTCGAAAGTTTGTATTTTCTTCGTAAGTTAAAAATTTCAAGAATTAAAAATTATTAAAAGTTTTAGGAATATTGGCTATAATAGATACTATGTTATCTGATAAATTTGTAAAATATCAGTTAATAATCAAGAATTGTGTAGACGATGTTGTTTATTATATTTTTTTGAAACATGTAGGGTATCGCTATTTCATTTTTTTTTATTTTTTTTTTTTTTTTTTTTTTTTTTTTTTTTTTTTTTTTTTTTTTTTTTTTGAGCATCAATAGGTTGTGAATATAAGGAAAATGTTATTTTAAAAGTCATATCATATATTTAAAAATATATCAAAAATTATATTAAGAGGTGGTCTACTTTTTAGGACTTATTTTTACGCTTACTTTACAAATGGATAAAAAGGAAACTACTCAAAATTTTTCGATGCGGTTTTTATTCTAGTCGTAGATTTATTCTTCAAAATGTGACATTAATTTACATCTTTGCAATTTGAGAGTGTCCGAAAAGTTAGAAACCAAACAAATTTTTACGCTGTATTATACTTCTATCATAGGTTAAAACGAGCTTGGAAAATTATTATTATAATTTTTTATTTTTCGGACGTACAAAGTAAAAGTGACGTTTTTTCATGGTTTTAGATACATAATTATCTTTTTAAATACTTTACCAAATAGAATTTTGCAAAAAGCTCGTGTCAAGGTTTCGCGACATGTTAGCTGAAAAGACAAAAAAAAGTTTAACTAAATATGTACAGTCTTAATTGGTAAAACTGGTAACCCCATCATCAAAAACACAAGTTTTGGGAAATCGTCTTTAATGATTAACGACGTTTTTGACGTGAAGTTTCGTCGCAAACTGGAAAAACTCCAAGAAAATCTAAAGGATTCTTTTGCACACATGTACACATATAGATAAGCATTGATAATACATAAAAAAAATATCGTAGCAGGTTTTATCTCATGTGACGAAAGTGCGGATGAATGCAGCGGAGTCGCACAAATGTACCGAGCGCGGTTCTATATTTTACGACCTGTAGTACTCAAACTATGAAGAGTGTGACTAAATCTTTTAACAGCGTATTTCTTATACCTTTTGCAGATAAAAAGTATGTGAAATACAAAAAGTCAATTTTTTGAAAGGAAACAAGTAAACGACCCTCTTAAGTCTATAAATTTTTAGAATTCAGGAACATGTTCTTTAATTATGTAGATTATGTGAATGATTATAATCCATAAGAATGTGTAGGATGATGTTTTTTACACTTTTGTCAAATATTTAAAAAATTTCTATAATATTAGAAAAACTGAAAAGTTTCTAAAATCTGGTATTTTTCCAATAATTTGTTTTGTGTCTAAAACGGAAAATATATGGATAAGAAAAAAAACATGTAGAGTTGTCACAATTCTCAATAATTTTAATAATTTTGCAAAGTTCTAGAAAATGTTCATTTTTTAATAGATTGTGTCCATTATCGTATCGTAAGTTTTTTTTATTTTATGCCTAAAATCCTAAATTTCCAAAAAGTACCAAATATCACGGGAAATTCAAATCAAGTAGATGAATTATGTAAAATTTAAAAAATTACAAAATGTTTGTGTAATTTTGAAACATTGGAAAAACTTCATTATCAATAAATTGAAAAAAACCTAAATAATTTTCTGCATTCTAGAAAGTATTTGTGGATTGTATTTATAGATTGCGGAAAATTTTGAAAGTCTGTAAAACTACAGAAACACTTCAATATATTTATTTTTATAAAATGGAAAAATGTTTGATCGTACTATGTAAAATAGTCAGAAATTTTGGAAATTCCAGTACAAATACGAAATCGTAGAAAACATTGATAATTTTCATCAATCGTAAAAATGTATCATGATTTAGCAAAACCACAATTTGTAAATTGATGCATTTTCTCGTGAGTACTTCTAAGCTTTTTATCGATTCAGATTTTCTTTAGCATCCCTATGTCTTCTTTCACTCCTGAGTTCAAGAATTACTTTTTCATCACTGTAACCTCAAACCGGACATTTTGACGTGACTTTGAGGCTATTGTAATGAAAAATTACGTTCGCAATCGTGAGCTATCATCAATTTTGGCTTTGTCTATTTTGTCCCTCGCCTTCGGCTCGGATTACTGCGAGTTTTGGAAATGTCGGTTTCGACGAAACGAAAGTTTGCAGCCCGAGGCGAAGCCGAGGGTTGTAATCGTTTCGTCAAAATAGGCAATTTTCAAAATTCACAGTACGATATTTTATTCACAGTTCGCTAGTAATTCACGTCCAGATATCCGATTACTAGCGAATTGTGAATAATAACTATTTTTGTGTTTTTTTAGGACATGAATAATAAATAAAAATGCTTGTGTGCCACTTTTGAAAATGCTGATGCTCACTTTCACGGTCGAGAGGCCGAAAACTTGTTGATCGATTTCCATTGAACTTTGTTACAACGAAGTTTGGTTTGCTTGGGTAATTCAGCAAATATTTGCATTTACCGTTAGTTGTGAGCGTTTTTTCACAAGTACGAACATGAATAATGTTTCATGTATCGGTGTTTACATGTTCAATTTCCACTGTCATATTTTATCTAGTGCAAATTTTCGCATCCAATGAGTTTTCCATGTGGTCTTCTAAGGTAGGAATAATTTTCAGCCAACAACAGTAAGAAGGTTCTACTAGCATATTTATGCAATTTAGCAAAAGCAGCTGAGAATATTTGATCAGTTAAATTTATAAATATTCTATGCAGTTTGAATGCTTGAAGAGTCTAAGTTCTTTAGCGATTATGAAGAATAATAGAAATGATGAGCATCAAAAATGTTGAACAGGGAAAAGTTCAAATTTATGAGAATTAATAATTTATTACTGAGGACTGGAACAATTCATATTCATTTTATTAGAGTTTGATAAATTTAATAAACCTAAAATCGATACTTGAAAAGTGAATTTTGATATCAACATAATAAATAAAGTATTTAGAAAAACGATCATTTATTTTTCTAATAATTTTTTTAGTTACGCCAAGTACATCTCAATAAATGTTTAGTAAATCATGAAAAATTTCTTATTGAGAAACTTAATGTGTAGCAAGATTTTTTCATGAAGCCATTTAATTATCGGCAAAGAAAAATTTACTAACAGCCACAATTACACTAACATGGGAAACTCATTTTCTGAAAAAAGAATATCGTATTACTCTCTTAATAGTGGCGAGTCATCTAATTTCTGAATTGATCGGTTTCTAATTTGAAGTTATTAAAATCTTTTCCAGCTTCACTTTTTGCTCTTGTTCCACATTAGCTTGCATCATTTTCTATTTATTTTTGTCAAAAATATTGAGCACAGAAAACTTTCTATTCACTGAAAAAAACATGCGAAAATACACCTTTCTAGATCAATATCAATGCGTTATTTTTCTTCAAAAAAATCACTTGATAACGGAATCTCTAAAAGAATATTTTTCTAAAGAACGCTCTCCAAAAAAGCAAACATGGAATTGATTCAAAAAACATTTACAATATTGAACGTTATTGCTTTTCTTTTCATTTTTGATTTCGATCATTAAACAGAAATATTGGTAATGTATCTTTCTATTTGGTGTTGAAACGGCAGTTGAAATATGTAATATAAAAAACGGAAATTCTTGTCATATTATACGATCAGACCCTGGGAAATTTTTTTCTTCCTGAACCAGGGCCCCTTAGTAATCGAACCTTTTTCCTGCAAATGACCTACTTCGCGGGCGAATTATCCGCCTTGAATATTTATCGTGAGGTGAGTTTTCTCCGAGTGTGAAAGTGGCGGACAGCGAAATAAAACTCAGACTCGGACAAAAAAGAAGGCATAAGTTGAGAATGCATTCTATGAAGGAAACATTCACAGTCTCATGCAGTAACAAAATTATTCATCTTTATAAATGTTAATTAAGTGATGTAGAAATGGTGTAAAGAATCTTACAGACGTAATTTTGAAGAAAGTCTTTAATTCGAGATAAACAATTTAAAAATTTCCAAATCCTGACAGTTCAATAATAATTTAGCTTCCAAATGGAAAAATTATGTTAAGAAAGATGGTATGCGATGAAGAAATGTAATGGAAGGCTCAGTGATAAAGTAGTTGGTTGCTAATGATATGTATTGAATTTCGCAGAACAGTACCATAATTTCAGTCTGAATAGATGTATGGATGCAGAAATCAAGGAATCTTGAATAAGAAAGAATAAAGGAATTCGGGAATTGAAAATTGTAAAAAATTGATTCTAGAAATTAAAAAATGATCCAATTAGGAGAATTGATGTGGAATATTGAAGGGAAGTTTTGTAAGAAATTGATGTTTTAAGATTTCTAAATACTCATCTGAATATTTTCGAAATGTAAGTTATAAAATTATTCAAGGATCACAATTTAATAGTGTTTTTATAAGGTTAGAAGAAAAGCCGATCCAGCTATTCACTTTCAACATGGGTCCTTAACTTTTCCAGAATATTTTCTTAACTTTTATTTATTTTCAAATACATGTGTTATTTATCATATTCGATTTTTTCGTCTTCTCTACTTTAATAGCGATTTTTGATTATGAGTTTGAACCTGTATTTTCCACTTAATACTGATGATTCAAAAGTGTGAGTAGACATTTTCAAATTTCGGACGTCTGTCAAAATAACGGTCACTGAATCATGGATAAAATCTACAACGAAATTCGATAATCAACGACTTGAAAGTTGAAAAGGTTCAATACCCGAATTCAAGGGTGATAAAATGATGCAAATGTTGACTTTCGAAATCGTCGATATTTATGATGTATATAGTTTGAATAAGCCCATTCAACATTTCGTAATCGTTCTTTTTGATATTAAATTTAAAAATTAAACATATTGTTTATTTAGAAACCAAAACTAAGAATTTTTTTACAACTCAAAATGCCAAATTTTCAGTGTTTTTTTTTAATGTAAAAGTAATAACATGATCAATTTTGTCCAGATTGCATTTTCTTGGTATAAAGTGTAAGAACAACCAAGTTTGAAAATAATAGATCAAAGAACAAAAATTGTTGGATTAGACATCGATATCTTGTCACAGACATGCAAAGTACATTAGGCAAACAAAAAATTAAAATGAGAAAAATTTTTTCATTGAAAGTTAGAGAAATTTACATTTTTTTGAGTTGAAATTATTTTTAATCATTTGAACAAACATTTTATTAAGACTGTGTATGTAAAAATATTTGTTTGGATCTGTAGCATGAACATTTTATGTTTATATAATATATAAATACATAAAAACTTTTAAAAACATTGGTGAACCTTGATATTTCGGAGCAAATAGAAATTTCAAAGTTTTACTTTGTTAAATAAGAAAAAATTTTTTTGAATACGATTCTCAGATTTCCTCGTTTCTCCATTCACAGAAATTTTCTCATTTTTTTAATTTACAAAAGTTACATCTTCTAACATTATAGAAATTTCAAGAAATGTGTAGAATCCTTAATACCTGTATTGTCTTCTGAAATCATTGACTTCTCCAAAATCATTTTTCAACAAAACCAAACAAAACAAAAATCAACAAGGAATTCGGATATTTTTGAAAAAGAATGATTTCTCTTCACAAGAAAAATAAACTTAGAAAAATCCTGTGAAATCGTTGAATTGTTTTAAAATTGTTGATTGTCATTTTGATTGGCTCTGAATTTCCATATTTTGGAAGACAAAACAAAACTTGTTCAATTGAAACGCTATTGAACAATATTATATTTCATACCTAGTTGCGATCGCTCATTCTGGGTAAAAGGATTAAAAGTTTACGATCGAGGCGAAGCCGAGGTTCGAAATCCTGTTAATCAAAATTGGCGATCGCGAGATTGTACGAACGATATTTTTGTATGATATAAATTATATTGTGATATTTGAACGATATTGAATAATACAATCATTATTTTCATAGACTTACCCACGACCTTATAAAATTGACTCATTAATATCTCGACCAAACGAAAGATACAGATTACTTTGTTAACCCATAATTGACGAAATTTATTTTTAAAGTTTCGTAAGATTAAGATCAAGAGATTAGGCTAACAAACCCTAAATTTTCGTATTGAATCGCTCTGAGTTCCTTTGCAACTCGCGCATCGCCATGGCAACGAAGCACATTTGTTAATTACCAATTGATAGTAATCAGAAAGGAAATTGTATATTTTTCCTTTGTATCGCGTTACGTAAACTTCATAACCGGGGAAACGGAAGCCGGAAGGAAATGCTCGAAGGCGGTGAAGTTATAATTACAGCCGTGCACTTTGGACGAGAAAGCGTCGTGCGTAAACTCAAGTTCTCCTGAAAACGAGAAGGAGGCGATGAAAGTGCGTACAATGGAATGATATTGTTCAATGCGCGGGTTGTTTATAAATCACGAATGTGTTCCCGATACATTGTTTCCGAGGGAAACGAAAGCAGTGAAAACGTTTGGGGCTCATTAAGGTGGTATCGGAGGTGCCGCCAGTGCTGTGTTCTCGTTAATGCACACTGTAAGAAATTTTAGTACTTTTTCCGTATTTACGTACGTGTTTTTGTCATACTTGAGATTTTTTTTATGAACATGTCAATTTTTATACGAATTTCGAATATTAACGTTTTGTAATGATAGAGTTTCATGCCAATTAGCAGTTCTACAATACTGAATTATGGAAAAATGGCAATCGTGAAATGCGTATATTTCTCATGCAATGTAGTAAAATAACTACAAATTTTGCTAACAGTGTACGCCAAATAAGTACTCATAGAACAAGACAAAATTCACAAAGTTGAGTATTTTATTAATTACACATCTTTTAGAAATAAACACATTCTTACTTCCAGGTAATCAAGTACATTATTGAGAAAGCAAATAATTGGACATCGTTTTAATATTATTTGTATAAGGTTTTTCGAAGGACCTGAATCGTTGTTTAATATTGTTGGGGATAGACTATCTTTTTTTTTATTTATTTAGTTTAACTTATTCATTTTATTTTTTGTTAATTATTATTGGCATGAAGACTTTTATCTTCAAAATGCTCACAATGAAAAGCGAAACATGAATATTTTTTAAAAACTATTCGTAACTCTAGAACGATGGTTGCATTAAGTTACTTATATCATAGATGTCTATGTGGCTTTGAAATTATTGTACAAATTTGATTTGCTTTATTGATACCTTATAAAGCTTTAGTCAATTGATACAATTACAGAAATTGTTACTTGAATATGATGTATTAGGAATTGTAAGTTCAAAAACTGTAGGAATTGTTCTCTCTGTACAGTGGTTTTTTAAAGAATAATTGTAGAAGAGTAACACATATTTTTTAGAATTTATTGAAATCGTTTTTTCAATATTGTGGACATAAGAAGTGGAAAGAAAGTATATTATAAACTAGTAAAAAATAACATTGTGAAGAATTCAGTACAAACCTTTGTCTTCTGCAATAGAAATTTATATTTTCATGTTCACTTTCATTACATAGAATCATTGACTTTTCCTTCTGAATGATGGTTTCTACAGAACGACGAACAAAGACATTTCTAATTAGTTTTATATTTAGTTCTTTATCTACAAGTAGAGATTGAGTCTCATGATACAATTGTATGAACACATCGTTTTGCAAAGAGTGCACTGGATTAATGAAATAATGTCAATGTTATTGTCAAAGATAATTCCAATCTTGTTGAGCAATCTTTTGATTGTACTTCAAGGCAAAAGTAATACCTTTTATTCCACATTACAGCAGAAACTATCTCCAAATCTACTTTCAACAGTTAACTGTCTTTACACATACATTAACGTCTATCACATATGACACGTGCAACAGTTTTTATTAACAATTTTGATCTGGAATTCGGACCACCGAAAATTAAAAAGATATTTTACCCATGGAAAAAAATAGTTAAAAAACAGGTTATTAATTAAAAATATTCAAGGTTCGATTTTCTGCGTTCTGTGTACAAAATTAAACATATTTTAGCTTGGATTATTACTGGATATTAAATACTATTTCATTTATAGCAAGTACAACTTTATGGAAATATATTTCTGTAAAATAGCTTTGTTGGATGTTCAATTCACACATACACACTGTGAATAAATTTGACAACATTTACTATTTTTTTATGGGATTGACTACTGTTTACTTTGTAAATTTATTGTATGGCTTATGAAATGTTTACTCTTGTCACTAAGTTGAATGTGTCCGAGAAAACTATAATCATTTTTATTCAAGCAGAAGGTTAACTAACTATTTTCATGTAAATTATGTTTTGAAGTCAAACAAATCACCCTTTTAGTTAAAATTGAAAGAGTAACGTTGACTCTTTGAAAGTGCAGAATATAAAAAATCTTTAATTATTCAAACTGGAAACTGCTTAATAATGGCACCGTCTAAAGGATATTTACGATATCTTCAAAAACTTTTTTCTCACTAATTGAGAAGGACGATTATCAATTTTTTGATATTGATATTAATATTAGCTGTAAGTTGATTAGAACCGAAAAAACCTTATTCAAAAATAGATACGCATTTAAAAAAAAAAGGTTTTGATGTTTTCTCTTCACGTTCATAGTAGATTTTTTAAAAATATACTTTAAACTTAGTGGTTTACTTTTTAGGAGGTTTTTTGATTATTCACTTGAAAAAACTGAATGAGTGAAGCACAAGGGCAGAGCCCGGATTTTTATTAAGGTGGGAAAAAAATGTTCGTTATTGACCAAATCACAAAACAATATCATTTATTTGTCTTATTATGTCGAGAGAAGAATGACAAATTTAATGATAATAATTACCAATAACCAAAATGGAATATGATATAAGAAATAACATTTCCCATTATTTAAACAAGATCTATATATACGAAAATTCCATAAGAATCTAAAACTTTCAAACTTGGAAATCAAAGTGAAAAAAATTAAGACAGAAATTCATAAAAATACCAGAAAAACTTTCATCATACAATTTATAAAAAAAACTAAAAGTTATTGAATTGCATGAAAAAATAACGTTTCTGAAAAATCTGCGTAAATTGCAATGTATAAAAATGGGTACTAGGAAACGAAAAAAAATTCTATAAATACTGAAAAAAAATAAATAAGGGATAAATGAAAAATACTAACAATTAACGTAGAATTAATTATTTTCAAAATCTATGAAATTCTCGAAAATGTATCGATATTTGCATTTTAGAGCATATAGTTTTGAAAATTGATTTCTAAATAGCTTCAAAAATACGAGAAATCTAAAAAATCACTCAAAAATCCTTTCGATTTCCGTAAATAGATAAAAATGCGAGAAATACTGTAATATCTCTTCATACTCAAAAACTATACGAAGAAAATTTTCTCAACAATATTATTTCACGTGAAATAGATGAAATTGATATTAATAAAAACTTAATTCATCAAAACAACAGTACTAATTCAAAAAATCAGCCAAATTCCAAACAAGTTCAAGATTATTTAGTTTTTCTAACTCAAAATAATAATTATTATAACTTGAGAAAATTTTTTCTAAAAAAAAATATATTTCTACATGTTTGACTTTACAATATAACAAAATATTTTGAAAGCAATAAAAATTATAAATATTGATAACAATAATAAACAATAGATAGTAAATAATGTAGCCGAAAAGAAAATTTCACCTCCACAGCATAATAAGTACTTGAAATCTGTGTACTATGATTTTATCACAAATTTTTTTAAAGTTCATGAATAAAAAATTAAAAATCGAATCATAAAATCTGTCAGGTTGTGAAAAAACACTATAAGCATGAGAAAAAAAGTTCTCAACTCAGCTAATTGAAAATCACAAAAATTAAATTCCATGTTACATTTAAAACAAACATGAAAAAATATACAACTCTCGATTTGAAAAAAATTGGAAAATTGTACTCTCGTAACCACCTCTTCAAGGATCTAAAATTACAAAACCCTGAAGGACATAATATACGTGTACATTTTTTTCCGAAAAACTTCCCCCCAAAATTTTTTCTGCCTACGCCTCTGACTAGAGCAGTAAAAATGATTGATTAATGAACATTTAGGGGAGGGCAGTGCCTCCCCCCCTTGCCTACGCCTATGGTGAAGCATATTTCACATCATAAAGTAACTGTCTTCTGCAATCATTTCACTCATCCACAAAAACCAAAAAAACCTTTCTTCGAACAATTATTTCTTTTTCAAAATCTCTCACGTTATAAACCTTCCTAGGAGATCGCGACTCAATTCCACGGCGTTAATCGCGATTTTATTGCGTAATTCGAGAACGCCCAAAGCGTTTCGGAAATCAATGATTCCGTGGCAATAATTTTCAATGATCTAAATCTGAAAACTTTCTTCGCCGCGGCACGAAATGCCCGCAATCATTTTCCACTAAAATCCCTGGCGCTCGCGTACGAATGATTATCTTAATGACGGCAAACTACTTTCGCCTTCGCCTGTAATATAATAACGAGATCCAACATTTCGTTCTGTTTCACTAGCATGCTTTTGTATCCTAAATACAACGAAAAAACATTAATGATTGTCATTTTGGATACAATTTTTCCCATGAGTATTTATAAGAAACATTTAATTAAAATATTGCCATCCTGAAGATATTTTGAGTTTCAGAATAAAACGTGAAACCGAGGTCTCTGCAATTTGGTACTAGTAAGTGTTAATAAATAAAATTTGATTTTAAAAGTGAACAACTTAAAATGAACCAGGTTTTTAAAAAATTAACGAAATTTGCATCTTCATTGTGGTTCATTCAAAATTTTATGATTCAATCATGCTCGGAAATGTTCAAATAGGATTTTAAAAGTAAGACGAGATTCATAATTCAATATTTTCATAATGTCAATATTTCCTATCTTCTAAGTGACATTCTTGAAATTATCCACAAAACACAAAAGTCGACTTATGTCATTCTTTCTGCAAACCACAGAATTTCAATGTATTCAACAAAGATTTTTTTTTGTTGTACACAAATCTGTGACATGACGCGAGGCCTCATTAAGGCGCGCTCTAATTAGCATAGACGCCAACTATCGATGTAGATACAATAGATTACGGTTAAAGCGGTTAAAGTAAGCGTAATCCGCGTAGTGACCGAGGCGGAATCAAAGAGTAAGTGGTGCTGTATCCCTTTTTAGATGCGGTATCTCCGTCACAAGGAAAGTGCAACGGCGATTGTGTCAGAGAAGAGAGAAACGAAAGTGCTCGCGGGATTTCCGACTCGCCACAATTTTTTTCCAGCGCCTTTTTTGCCGAGGTTTTTGGCTCGTTAAGAAAACTCTCTGTTAATCGAAGATGATGAATTTTGTGAAAGGTTTATTACCAGCAACTTTCTTTTTTATAAATCATAAAAATGTTGTAGATTAGCTTTAATTTATAATTCAAATCGATATAATATAATTGAAAATTATAGTTTAGTGATATAATCAAATTATATATAACCTATAATAATTATAACCCTCTTCTGATTCTAAAATCTCTTAAATAATTCCCTAGCCAATCACCTTAAAAAGGTAGTAATATAACATTAAGAAAACTGGAGTATCACATTGAACTCTAATAATAAGTTTTTTGTGAAAACGTTCTTCAAAAGATCTGGCATCAATAATCGACGTCAGAAAAAAGATTTGAAATACAGAAAACACCTTGAATAAAATAAACCTCGAGCAAAACCATCGGAACAATAATTAGGTCCTTTCAAATCAAAACCATTTTTCTTCAGAGCACAAAAAATGCTGGATAACAAATAACTTTTTCTTCAAAAATGCAGCCATTGGGAAATATCGAGCTTTGAAAAAACTTTAACGATGCATGAATCACTGTTTTTTGCACTGGCTAGGGCTCAAAAAAACGTTCATCAAGCATAATTTATACCGTCGTAAACGTCTAATTAAGATGAAACTCGGTATCAGTTCCACAGAGAAAGGAGAAGATGCGATGGAAGATGAAAACCTAAGCCAGCGTCCAACTCAGTAGTTTCCCTCTTTATTGCAGTGAGTCCTCATTTTGTAAAATTAATTTGGAGGAATGGGTGGGGTACGAATTTGAATATTATGCGCTCATTATTATATATGAAATTTTCTTACATGGAAACTTAGAGTTTAAACTTTTGGAATGTATCATAATTTTTGTACTTATGAAATTCAAAATTACGCACCACACGGTTCGGAGTTTTGAATTTTTATACAGTAATACAAGAAACTTTTAGTTTCAAAGTATGAAATCAGGAATCAGTAAAAATTTTTTAATTTTAGATTTGTTAACATTTTATTTTAGAAATCTCTATTGCAGAATATAGCAATGAAAGATATTGATTTTACAAATTACAAACCTATGAATATTTATTTTTTAAAATGACAAATATTATTTATTTAAAGATTTTTGAATCTCGAAATAATAAATATGAAACTCTGAAATTCGAAATTTTTTTAGGTTTATGGAATTCAGACTTGGGATTCAGAAATCTCCTAAATTCTATAATTCAGATTAATACAACACTGACACCAAGAATAAATTAATAAGAAAAAAAACGATTATCAAATTTCGGACCCTACATTATTAAAGTTTTTACTATTAACATCATTAACCATTCATTATTTAAAATATGTCTAAAACATTGAAAATATAAAATAATAAAAAATTTATTTATATTACTTAAGAATTCTGTAATAGATTATTTTGGAGGTTTATAAAAAAAGTCAAAAATTCTAGTATCTCAAATCATATACTAGATTTTTACGAGTCCGATACTCAAAATCGAATTCTGAAGTTTAAAAATTCAATTTAGTAATTCCATACTAACAAATATGAAATTCTGTTGACTAAAATTCTACAACGTATATTCCAACTATGTTAATGTTTAAAAAGTAAATTAAACAAAAAATAAGTTTCATTCATTTTAAATTCCTGAGTATCGAATTCTAGAAATTTACATTTTAGTGTAAACAATGAAATTAATGATTCTGGGAATCCTAAGTCGAAGGTTATGAAATATTTTTCTCAAATTTTTTTTTGTCAATGGTTAAAGTTACGAATTCAAAAAAATATTATACTGATGGTTATATATAGAATCTTGAACGATTGTATATAAAATTATGAACTTAAAATAACTAGAGTAGGTTCAAAAATTTTGAATTCATAGATCCTATAATAGAGAATTTTCGATTTTTATACCTATGATTCTAAAACTCTGGCATGTCAAACTTTACAATGTTGATTACTTTGACGCTAAAAACTGAATTATTAATTTGATAATATGAAAAAATAAAATTCCGAACCCTAAGCTATCAAACTTTTGAAATCCAACTTCTGGAGAGAATATTGAAAATATCATCAGTTTAGAGAATGTGATCCATATTTATAAAATTCTCAATTACACAAAATAAGAGGTAAAAGTTTGACGATACATAATAGTGTATTGTATTACTGGGACGATAAAATCATTTTTCACGAGTGGGAAAGTGATTATACATCCGAGTAATGTACGATATTTTACAGTATGAGTACGGTAATAGCGTTTTCATCATTCTAACCTCGAAACTGACATTTTGACGTGACTTTGAGGCTATCATGATGAAAAATATTGATCGCACTCGTGAGCTGGAGCCAAAATTGGCTCTAGCTCCCGAGTACGAAAATAACTATTCTACACTAGTTAAGAAATATACTATTTCGTACCGTGAGACGGTACGATTCGAATGTTATAACTGTACTAGTACTATACAAATATTCCATTTCCTTTAAAAACCATGGAAAATTTTTTTTTTTTTCTTTACTAGACGTATGATCCTTTCTCAAAAGCGCAGGTTGCGCTAAAGTTAAGTGACTGCGCGATGGAATTAGAAAGCGTTGCATTGACACTTCGGTGACGATTTTTCTCCCGCGCACTTGCCGATAATGAGCGGGCTCGCTCCATTGGCTTCCTTACAAGTGAACGTAACCTGATACGACTCAGTGAATTTTACATTGCAAATTAGCGATAGCGCGATATGTTGCGCGAGACTTTGTGTGCCGCAGCCACAAGAAAAATCCACAGACGTTGATGGATTCGGCACTAAATGACGGGCTTAAAGCAAAAGTCAGATGCTTGAAGCTACTGAGCAAAATACAGATGGAATATTCACAGCGCAAGAACGAGCTGCAGAAAGTTGAGTTTAGAGGTGCGCTAGAATTCGTTGAGGGCA